>JAGDQP010000120.1:90987-113374 GCA_022664845.1 Lepisma saccharinum
CACACACACTCTCTCTCTCTCTCTCTCTCTCTCTCTCTCTCTCTTTCTCTCTTTCTCTCTCTCTCTCTCTCTCTCTCTCTCTCACACACACACACACACACACACACACACACATACACACACAAAGAAGCACAACTCACTAGCAAGGAGAAGATACTAGAACTATTTCAAGAGGTGATGTATCAAAGAGAAACGGAGAAAAGGGGTCTCTTAAACCCAGTATTCGTGTTCTAGCGGCCATAAGGTCACGCATTTTGTCATATGTCTTAAGGAAACACTTAAATTCGAGTCTCCTTGCCCGCTATACTAACTGAGATTTTCCAAAGACTCAGTTTCAGAATGTAAATGCCGATATGATAAATACACGAAGATCCTGGTTTCTACATTCCTTTTCACCGCCCTGGAACTCTTCTCACCCGGAAGATCTTTCAAATATGAGACGGGATTAGGCCATAGATGGTTCTCTAGTCCATAAATGAAAGACAAAAGGAAAGAAATCTTAGTAAACATGAAATATTTGGGTAACGGCACACCGAGAAAAATGTAAGTTGAAACGGAACAGAGTGAACCAGAACGGTGCTATACTAAACCCATATATACAAGGGTTGGACAAAAAAACCTTAAACGTTTGAAAAAGTGTGAAAATCATACCTAGTATGGTGTGGGGTCTCCTTTTGCGTCCAAAACAGCTTAGATCCGACGTGGAATGGACGTATACAGCTCCTGAATCGTGCATATACGTATAGAAATACTTCCGTTCGCTTTGTTTTACTCAGTTGGTGTGTGTGGCTCTATTTAAAGCTATGTGTTTAGAGCTGCACTGAAGCAAACTTAGAAAAGAAATTCCGCTCTGCTTCAACTTGCTTCATGGTGTGTGGCTGGTCTTGTAAGCTAAATTTTCTTGAGAAGATTTACCCTTATGTTCGTTAACATAAAAGAAATAAGATCGACTTACGATTACGATAATAAGATCACTTATTCATTGTCATCATCACGAGTATTTTGTTCATAGCGGAGGCAGGTCCTCACAAAGCAAATTTGTTCCTCTTCCTTTCACATCCTTCCTGTAGTATTCCTCCTCTCTCCCCTTATAAAGCTTTTTTTTTTCATAGTACCAACTATAAATTTTAATAGATTCTTTTCAGGAAGTTCCATTTTAAGTACGTATGCAATATTTGTGGTTCTGTAACGGAATGTTAAATATAGTTTTCTACGGAGATCGTATTGTTCACTCAGGAAATAGTGGATTCAGGAAAATTATAGTATTTTAAGTGACTTTGAGATCTTTCATGGCACTTCTACTCTTCTTATAACGTAATTTACAACCACTTTAATTTGGAACTTTCTTTAGAGTTCCATGCTTAATTTACATTTAAAATTTAACACTTGAACGATCAACTCCAGATATGTAAGGGAAATTAGTCAAAATTTTACAAATTCCTGCTCATAATTCACGTTATCTAACTTTATGTTCTATTTTCTCTTTGTTTAATTATTTGGAACAAACCAGCTTTACCAAATAGTTTTAATTGACTGAAACATAATTTCGATTCGAATTCAAGCATTTTACGAATCTTGAAGCCGATTTTCATTGAACTAAAGAACTTCTCGGCAAATTGAATATCCCAGTGCGATAAAAGAAGCGACTCCATGTTAATAAATTATTGGCGCCTAATCAAATAACTCTGAAGTTGCCTCCTTTATGCAGAGGATTCATGAATTGGACATAAATGCGTTCCGTATAATGTCTTCCTAAATCAACGGAGCTGTCCTGTTCTTCCAATAAGCAATAGACCTTCCTCTTTTTACTTTTTTGACCAAGTATAGGTGAAATTAGTATGGATCGTTGCCAAATTAATGTACCCAAATACTGCCTCAATCCTCTTAAAGCTGAGAAATAAGAACAAAACCATATTTAACATAATCTTCTTCGTGTTGTATATGGAGGGTGTCCGAGAAGCCCTCGTACCTCATAGGTTTCAGTATTACAGATCATTTAAACAGCTCGCCAATTTTACACACGATTAATTCAGTTTAAGTTAAATTAGGTCAATTTACTTACTGCACCTTATGCAAGAAATGTAATTATACCCATCTGTGACCTAGACACGGTAAACTATAGTTTTTATTTCAGTATACGAGGTCTGTCTACTAGAAACGGGACTGGTGTCACTGGCAATTTATTGCTGTGCCAAACGGGAAGCTATATGGTGTCATCTTCAAAGTAATCCACTTCCAGTCTAACACACTTGTCCTTTCTTCTCTATCACGCCTCTATGCACTGCTGGAAGGATTCTTCTGGGATGTTTCGTCGTCACGGCCCTCTTGATGGTCTCCACGTCTTCAAAACGTGTCCCTTGATAATGCCCTTCAGGTTGGGGAATACAATACAAGTCACAGGGGCAAAAGCAAAGTTATAGGGAGGTTGTTCTAAGACGGCGACGTTCCTCTGGGCTACGAAATGCCGGATGCTGAGAGCGTTGTGGATTGGTGCGTTATCACGATGCAGCAGCCACGATTTGTCCTGTCACAACTCCCGTCTCGCGCAATGAGCGGAGCAAACGTGGCGCCGTCTCTCTCTAGACTTGTTGATGTTTTGCCTGACCCGTGGCAAGAACTCGGACAGTCAGTCGACGATCAGCACACAATACCTGCCTTCCCCGTTCGACCTATCGTTTAGTCCTGGTTGATGAAGGTCTCCCGCTCTTGGAATCATTTTGAATATCCTCGCGCTTCTCTTTGAACCCCGTGTGGAACTCAAACACATATGTGAGTGACATGGTGTTATCTCCTCCCGAAACATTTTAAGTGTTTCAGATGAACGTTTCCCCAACCGGTCCAGAATTTTCAGATTGATTGAGTCCTCCATGTTCATGGTTTGTTCCTCAATTCTCACAGTTTATCGACGTGCAAACACAGAGGTGAAAACAAAAACGTTTTTAAAAATCTAATATTTGCAGAAAGGTGAGATTTCGGTCCTATACTACCAAGAAAATCACGCACTGTTCACCAAAATAATCACACACCTAAAGAACCAAATAGGCTGATGCCTCGTCCTGTTGTACCCACACACAATCCAAGATTCTCTTCTCTCGCAGCTGAGGTATTAACCACGTTTTCAACATATGTAAATAAGAATGTCCATTCACATATTCGGCAAAAGAATGTGGTCTGAACAAGTATCGTGATTACATCCCGGTCCATATCATAACATGAGGCTGTTTTCGTTCTCACTCCCGCATATAATGAGAATTTTTCCTTAGACCAGAAGATCACATTCGTTCTGTCTGAACTGCGATATATCCCTCATACATCTGAAAATACCATTAGCGAGCGAGAGACAGCATTTGGAAATTGTGCCAACAAAGGCTGCAACAGGCTGCTCCACGTCATTGTAAGAAAGTTCGTTCACAAACATAAGTCTAAATGCTTTCATATACAAATGATTTTAATGTGCCCATGTATTGTTAAGACGGTATGCTCAGTTCAGCAGCTCGTTTGCAAATCAATTTAGCTGGAGACATCGCAATTGACGGAGAGACAGTAGCACATGATTCCTCACGAGTCTTCTTACGTCCATACTCGCCCTGCCTTTGACACATCCTGAAGCACGTTTCTCCAAATCAAACAGGGTTGCTCTACGAGGTGACTCCTTGCCAAAGCGATCTCTAAACGCAATCATTATCTGCGTCATTGTTTGCCCTGTGTGTGGTCGCTCGTGCACACACACACATGCCACTTGCCTTTCCTCAACTGTATAACTGCGACCAGTCACATCAGTCATCGCTTCACAACTGAAATGCTCCACGTGACCTTGAACCCAGGGATACCAGACAGTACTGTTTGTGCAGTGTTACAAATAGCACAAGTAATATTATACTGACATTGTTCTCTGTGATACAAAAACCTAGGGACACGGAGATTTCTTGGACATCCTGTACATAGCGTTCACTTAAATTAAAATTTATTTAATTTTCTTCAGCAAAACACTAGTCATTTGTCATTTTCTAGAATAAGTCATTTGTCCCCTACGTGAACTGTCTCCTCATACCTTTTCTGATATATTGTTCCCTGAACAACACTTACGTGCTTTATTTTATCCTAAAATTGATTTTTTTTTTTTTAATGTTCAGTTCATTGTAAATGCAATATGAAAATTACAAACAAAAATAAATTAATCCAGTATAATACCCATTGTCCACAAAAAATTTCCCCTCCGTGGACAGACAAGAAACTTCTAATAAATTCCACAAGAGTGTGATACTTGTGTTTAAACTCGGTAGGATAAAGGACGATTACTATGTCTTTGAGATGCCTTCACTTTTGTGTGTCTATTTAACGTTTGGAAGATTAAAAGAATTCAGAATACGTTTGAAGTCGAAATAAACCAGTTCACTTTGTGGACAGTTTCTAAAAGGTTGTAAGTTCATAATGTAAAAAGATCAATTGAGGACATTGCCGGAAGAAGAGCACATAGCGCAAAAACGCATTTTTGGTAAACAGCTGGTTAAATATGTAGGTTGAATATTTCTAAGAAGTTTCTGGAAGAATATTTATGTCGTTGACACCAGTATAAAGCGCATAGAATCAGATTTGAAAATTGTTAACTAACCTAATAGAATTCAAAGTTTGCGTGAAAATATAGTTAAAATTTTGTTAAGTGCTATTTTTCCGGCAATCAAAGATTTCATAGTGCCACAGTCTAAATGGCTGAAGATAGAGAAACGAAATTTGGTATGACGGTACAGCATCACCAGTAGATTAAGAAAATATTACGAAATGTTGAAAATGTCGCCATCATGGATCCAAAATGGCCGCCAAAATGATTTTTTTTTTTAAATACACAGCTTAAACGGCTTGAGATAGAAAAACGAAATTTAGTATGACGGTACATCATCACCGTTAAGTTACGAAAATATTACAAAATGTCTCCAAAGACACCATCTTGGAGCCAAAATGGTGGACTCCAAAAATTAATATTCAACACCGTTTCAGCTAGAGATACGAAATTTGGTATAAAAGTGTATTATCAAGAGTAGTTTAGGAAAATATTACAACATTTTGAAAAGTCACCGCCTTGGATTAAAACTAGACACCCAAAAACATTTTAAACACCGTTCTAGCTATGGCACTAATTTCTACCATTCACTTTGAATCGAAAAGAATATTTTTGTTTTCCGAGGACGGGCTAATTCACTTATTTTTATGGGTGATCTGACTAGACCAATCTTTCTGTCGCACTGTGTAAACTATTAGCCTCTGACAAAAAGCATGTGAATAAATTCTACAAAATACGCATTCCGGAACCATGAACAAAACTTGATCATTGTCGAGTTGAGGTTTTGTCCGCCAGCAGGGTCCGAAAGCAGGACGACAGTTTTCACTTGCGGAAACTTTTCTATATATTTCTTTCTACCAAGCTAACAAATATAGATATTGACTTGAAATTTGCAGGACATGTATAAAATAACATGGCGGATCGTTTAAAGCGATTGCCGGAAAAAGGGCACATAGGCCTATGTGGCTGTCTTCCGGCAATGTCCTCAATGATCAAGTCTCAAAATTAAAAGTAAGCCATTTTGTCCAATACTTGGATGTCCGCTACGTCGACATCATCATTCTACGTAGGGACATTGCTGTCCACATAGGAGACAGTTTACGTAGTCTGAATAAAGTACTCTGAAAGTACTATTCTGTGAAGTCCAGTACGCTTATGAGATATTAAAATTTTAGACATTCATTACAGAAAGGTGATTCATTTACAGTAAACAGTTTTGTCCTCTACGTGGACAAGGATAGTCCCTTTAAACATTTTTTGTAAAATATCTTGTAAATCATACACTCATACACATTAGAAAACCCCTGTGTACATTCTGCAAAGATACGACTATTTCAAAGAAACGCAAGACCACACTACGTGAGCATGACCAGCTTTTTTTTAAAAAAAAATCTTGGACCAGCTGGCCCCCGTGACCATTTTTTTAATGTTTTCAAAATGAAAATAATATTTTTGATCTCGACAAATGGTGTCAACGAAATACTTAGAATATTTTTCAGAAATTTCTGGTTAAGTTTAATTTTCTCAATATTACACGCTTCTTCAGGTTCATTAATTTGGCAATGGCTGTATACATTTTGAGTTGCGTCATTCTTGCCTTGAATTAATGAAAAAGCGTATTTTTTTGTTTGTTATTTTATGTTAAAGAAACATTTTGTACGTAAAAATAAATGTACCATAATTTTTGCTTAAATGTCTATATAATACTATTCCCTAAGTCCAAACACTCAAGTATTAAGTTTCTCAAGACTAAGTAAGCATGAAAAGGGAAGATGTCTTTCACCCGTCTTTATTTTAGCTGTAAAATGGCTTCATCTCATATTTCTAATTTCGTGCCTCGCTTAAGTAACGACGCATCACTCTCAACGCCATCCCGATATCACCCCCTCTGCTCTCGCATTGCTTTTCAGGAAAACACCCTACTAATAAGTTGCCTCAGATATGCGTTTCCCTTTGCACCCTCTCTTCCACGACGTTTACACTCTTATTTTCACAGATGTCTTATTCCTTTTTACTGTTTGCACTGACGATGACATTACCGTACACTGTGTATACTCAAGCCTCTACTCTCCATCCTCTTCCTTTCACGACACCCCCTAACCCTTGCCCTTTTCCCCCCAATTTTATTCATCTGTGTTATCCTATCTTGCAAGATTTTCTTGCTTCAATTTTGTTACCCTTTCCTACATCCCCACCTCTATCCTTTTAGCTACACCCTTGCCTCCTTTTCCCAACGTCGTCGTCACAAATATATTGAATTATGACGTACCAACGGGAAAAGCAAACGAAAAGGGAAGAAGCAATACGGAATGGAAGTAAAAACAAAAAGAAAAGAAAAACCGTGAGAAAGATAAAAAGTTTCAAGTCTACGAGGTCATGAGTATATACGTGCGAAGTTGTGTCGAAGGCTTTCGTAAAGTCAAAGAAAACTCAAGCAGGAAAAATAAAAAAAAATGGAATCAAATTAGCTAAAGAGAATTTCTTCAAAGTTTTTTTTTTATTATTATATTTCCTTTCTTAACCTCATCGTTCCTTCTGTTTTTCTTCCTTCTTTCAGTGTTTGATCTCTCTCTCTCTCTTGTTTCTTTTAAGTGTATTCTCAAAACACTTTTTATCAGCACTACATCGGAACAAACTTGTTTCTTTTCACTGAATCAAAAACTCAACACAGCTAATTGATTCTCCCTTGACATTATGAAGAAGTAATAATTTCTCCTTCCTTACAGAATTTTGAGCCAAGAAAACAAGATTTTTTTTATATATCATTTCTTCTTTTATGTAAACGTGTTGTAGATACTTTTCTTTTTGTCCTGTTAATGATTAAGGATGAAATACAAAACTCACATGAATGTAACTAACTCATTTACAGGAAAACATAAAACACGTACGAATTTAAGAATCTTTTAGAAGAAATGTGAAAAATAATTAGAATTATAGTGATTATCACAATGTTCTAGAATTTTAAATTTGAACTTTATTCAGGGTTTTTTAGACATATTTGGCTTGAACCAGGATAAGGCAGGGAAGATGGGTAGTAAGGAAGTCGTCCCGGACTTGGTTTGAGGATCTGATGCAACTGGACTTTGTTCTAGAAAAGGTCTGATCAAATTACTAACGCTGAATATGAGCCAAATACCATCAGGAAGTTAAAAATAAACTACTTTTGCGAGAAACATATATAGGAGAATTTTTATTTAGGTTCTCAGTCTATATTGTACAGAATATTCCAAGAATCATTGAACTTCCCAATGTGTGTTGAATGATACAACAAATACGGATATTCCTAGAATATGCTTGTGAGGACATTATAAAGATATTCTAGGTTGAATTTCCTGACAACGCTTACATTGTTCTGAAATTTTACAAAAAGAAATACATTCCGTAGAACATACTTGAATAACTTCAGCACAGGTGTTCATCACACATGTTTACATATTCATAAAATCTTCAACTCATATATCAAGAATATTCTAGAATGTTACATTATATCCAATATCGCTATAATACACCTGTACCTAATACACCAGATTTCGATGGCCTTATAATATACAGGGGTTGGACAAAAAAATCTAAAACGTTTGAAAAAGTGTGAAAATCATACCTAGTATGGTGTGGGGCCTCCTTTTGCGTCCTAAACAGCTTGGATCCGACGTGGAATGGACGTATACAGCTCCTGAATCATGGTGTGTGGAATGTTGTACCATTCTTCCACCAAAACATGCTCCAGTTCCTTAAGGGATGATGGTGGAGGGTAATGAGACCGAACACGCCTTTCTAACACAGACCACAATGGCTCAATGATGTTCAGATCTGGTGATTGTGGGACCCAGGGGAGGTGTGTTAGCTCCTGGTCATGCTCCTCAAACCATGATTGCACCGTTTTTGCAGCGTGACAGGGTGCCAAATCATCTTGGTAGATGCCATCACCATCCGGGAACAATGTGTGGGCCATGGGTAGAACCTGATCCCCCAAAATGGCCTCATACGCCTTAGCATTCATCATTCCATGCAGTGCTATGATGGGACCTGCAGAAAACCACGATATCACTGCCCATACTGTAACAGAACCACCCCCATGCTGTACAGTTGGGCGCAGACAGTCTGGATCATAGACCTGCGACGGTGTTCTCCATACGTAAACACGACCGGTTGTTGGAAACAAAGTGTAGGTCGATTCATCGGAATACATTACGTGTTTCCACTGATCAAGCGTCCACTCCTTGTGGTCCTTGCACCACTGGATACGCCGCTTCGCATTTACTGCTGTGACCAGAGGTTTGGAGATCGCGGCCCTGCCATGAATTTTCATTTTATGAAGTTCCCGTCGCACTGTTTTTGATGAAACCGGGTTCTGTAGACCGGAATTGAGTTCAGACGTAATTTTCATTGCAGTGGTCTGCTTTTTAGCTGCTACAAACCGTTTTAATGCCCTCCTGTCCCTATCGGACAGGATTGTCTTTCGACCACTGTTGTGCTTTGCAGACGTTGTTTGCCCATGCATTGTGTATGCCCTCGTGACATTGGACACAGTGCCTGTCGATACCCCCACAATGGTCGCCACTGTTGTCAATGAAGCTCCAACCAGACGGGCACCAACGATCATGCCTCTTTGGAAGTCTGTCAGGTCGCCCATTTTACCGCACCACTTGCACACCACGACACTCACAGGTGAACTGGGTACTGCTGACGGAAGAGGAAGGTCCACATGACACATTGAAAACAAAACACGATCGGCAACCGCAACACGTGGTGTACAGTGGCGGGCCACACTTACGTGTCCTGTATGACGTGTTTTTAGATGTATTTGTCCAACCCCTGTATATATTCCAGGTGGATGAGTAGTTTTCCAATTCTGTAATCAAAGGATCACGAGTTGACTTTCCAGAAAGGTGACAAATGGTTTGGACTTCATATACAACTTAGAACGGTCCTCAGGCATTTTCGATGGAAGTCAATGCATCTTCATGCCTTAATTATAATCCTCATGTATATTTTAAAATCTTCTCTAAATTCTTCTAAAAATAAAATACAATAATCACTAATACCTTGTCTTGATCTTCAGCAGTACAATATTCTACTTTTAAGTCTATGGATAATATTCTTATTGGTTCAGGACCAAAATTAAAACTTAATGAAAGGAACTTAACATGCATTTACAAATAGGTGGCCCAGTTTCCGTAGTCCAGACGGTAATCTCGCGGACTTCTGAGCGGCAATGGTTTGATACGCGTGTTTGGACCCCGCGTCCGACCATCCTTACTGAGGTTTTCCAAGTTTTCTCTGCTTCACCAGCCGAATGACGGTATCGTATCTCAAGTAAAGCCCTAGTCGATACTTTCCCCGTTGTGTACGCTATCACGACTTGAGCCAAAGATACCAAAAAGCCATAAATAAATTCAATTGAAAGCAATTCAAAATAGCGTATACTCCCTAATAGCGGACAACTTTTGTTTACAATGTTCTCTTCACATTGGGTTTATCAACTTATCTGTGAAATATGGATTTCTTTCCATTTGTTTCCTTTTTCTAGTAGACCAAAGTATTTCATTTTCTTCCACACACGTAATAACATAAGGTAATCTAACATTCCTTTTCACCACTTTCTGATAGGCCTCAATTTATCCTTTCCTTTCAGAATTTCCACACATAGTATCACAACAGACGTATCTGTAAAGTACGAACTATTTTCTTCTGTCCACTTTCTAATAAGCCATACTGTATACTCTTTCCTTTCAGAACTTACAGACATAATATTATAATGGACTTATCAATGTATTGGTAAAAATATGGACTATCTGTATTTCTTCCAGTTATGATCAAGCATTATGATGTGTCTCTGAACCTCTGTTCAATATATGAGAAATGCCCACCCCGTAGAGAACTCAAATACAAAGCAACTGGGTCTCATATGGATTTGTAGCGAATGCGAATATCCTCATTGCAGCACTTCCCCAACTCCTTCCATTTCTCCCTCTACTTGCATGACTCTATCAGCGCTAACCCCCCCAACTCCTCTATTCCCACAAACTCACACATGTACACTCCACACACTCATACGCATGTGGATTTTAAGCACCACAATCGGGCCTCTGAATAACAGCAGCAGGAAACAAGCCTTGAGGCTGTGAGCGAGTATTTTTTTTCTATATACATCACAGCTACGTAGTAAAAACAATACAGAAAAACAAAAAAATTGAATATATATGTACATATATGAATAAAACGTTGTTTGACTAATAAATTTCCATAATATTCATGCTTACCTATCCAAAAGAAGTGTTTATGAACTCCATTAGAACAACACGTTTCGTTAGTATTGAGTTAATTATTTTCTTCAGTGGTAATTACGAAGGTAGTTAACATAACCTTCAGTGGTGACATAACCTTTAGCAAGATCAAAACGAAATATGCTGTAAATATGATTAGTAAATGATGGAAGTGTTTCCTTTGTAATAAAATTAGGAGATTTAGTATCCTTCCGCCATAGTGACACAAAGAAAGTAACTCGCAAAATGAATATCACTTCTTTTGTGAGTAGAATTCTTGCGTCACTCTTCTATTTACCTCGAAGGTTTTTTTATACTGATAACACTGATTTTGTAAGGCTGCCTATTATTTTTTTTTAAAAAAAGTGTAGAGTCTTCATACAAAAGGCCGATTTTGGGGCCGTATCTCGAAAATGGTAACTCCTATCAACAACAAAATAAGTTTTGATTTATCCCAACTTGTTGGGGCCCGCAATTGGCCCCCAAACCCCCCGGTAACAACAAGTTTGGGCTAAAGCAAAAAGACAGATGGAATGACGGAGGCTCTTTTCTATCATTTGTAAAAATTCTGTGATTGGTCTAAAAAGGTTGAACCTCTTCACCGATTTTGGCGAGGGTGACACCGTTTGAAAGGTATTGAAGCTTAGATTACGATTCCGTAAGCTTCGGCAGCCTATATGGTCTGTGGTCTGTGCTATCACCAGAAATGTAAAGTTCTTATTTTTTTCAAACCGCCCTAGGGGGTCCAGGGAGGTCCTACCGATCCAATTTTTTGGTGTGTATTAGTATGGCAAAGGGCTTTCAAATGCAACTTGAAGCATCAAAATCGGGCTTATAGTTTGCTAGATCCGAAATTAGTTGTATATATGTGAGTGCCGCTAACAGACTCGTTGCTTAGTGTCACTCGAAGGACTACCGTTTTTCGTGATAATTTCTACAACTAATAGCTTCACTTGCTTTGCAGTTTAATAGTTGGATTCAGTTATGCAATATGGAAACAACTCACGAACTTATTTTCCGTTAAATCAAGCTTCGAGAATTTGTTTTCCTTAGCAGTTTTTATAATCAGACGCAGTTATCCTGTATGAAGCAACTGAGAAATATTATATTCAGCTTGAGTAAGTTTCGAGATTTTTTCTTTGCAGTTTCATAATCAGACGCAGTTATGTTGTATGAAACCAACTGAGAAACATTATTTTTAGCTTAAACATGTTTCGAGCAACTTTATATCTTTTGTATTTTTTTAAGTTAGACGCAAATTTTAAATAAAAATTCTGAAACAAATTGATTTGGTAAATTCTAATGCAAAAGTATACTTATTAAAAAATCCTTTCTTATATATAGTTTTCAAGGATGCCAATTGAAAAAATGATAAGATGGCCGCACTGTAACCGATGCAATACCTGAAGTTCAATCATTTTAATTGAGTGGTTCTAGATGAGATCATAACACCACTCCCCATCCAAATTTTGTATCTGGATTGAATTCTTCAGGTATAGAAATTAAAGATTTTCTTTTCCAGTTCTTAACGTTTTATTACAAAGAACTAGGTGAGACAATATAATTAACACACTATTCTTATTTTCTCAACTGAAACATTGGAGCCAGGTCGAAGAATTAGAAAACATGTACTGTAGTCTGTGGTCTAATACAGTCTCAAATAATTGGAAAACGTTTCACTGCTAAAACTTTAGATCAGAAAAAGAAAGGCTATCACAAAAAATGATGTCCTAGTTATTGTTTTCGATTACAGTGTCACCGAAAATGCCCTCAAACTAGTGGTTTTGGGATGTTCATAGAGTCCTTGGGGATGATATAGTAAATTGCTCAAATCATCCTGTAAACACTTTCATATATCCGCTTTCAATGATGAACCCAAAGAGTGACTTGGTGGAGTTAAATCCCTCTTTCTGGAAATTCCGACTTATAACCGAGAGATTTAGTTACTCCATAGGTTCAATAAGGTGATATAAGTCGTGGAGAAACATAAATAATATTTTTTGTTGAAAATAAAGTTCTGCCTCCTCCCGCAAAAACCACAAATTTCCCCCGCATCCAGGCTTCATCCAGGGTATTATTGTTCAGGGTAACTTTATTGACCATTTATTTCCATGTTTAGGCATTCATACAGTCCTCTTGGCAGGAAATATGTCCTGCTCTGATGTGTTTCTCTGTGTAACTTGGCGTCTATGCTTGACCTTTAAATTCCGATAGATTATATCTTATTCACTGTCACTGGAGTTTCCTTCACACGTTTGCCAAGATAATGTCGGTGAGTAGATTTTCCTTACTCGTATGATATGCGAACAGTCTCGGCTGTCCGCTTCAGAACACGTAGGCCTATTTTCTTCCACAGGTGTGCTAATCATAACGCATCTATTGCGCCAAATTGAAGAGTAAAAAATCCTTAATCAAAAACTGAAAATTGTTTGCAGCATGATTGCTTTTCGTATTGCGCTATACAAGTAACCTTCATCAGAAGATATTACAAATATAACCCTACAAGAAACGGATTGAGTTTCAGAGCCGTGATAAAACATAATTACACAACTTATTCGCAACTTAGAGATTAATGACCCAACCCACCACAAGACTGACCTCATTAATGAGAGGCGATTGCAACGCTCTCTGCGGTGCTCACTTTAAGAGCGCGAAGAAAGATGGTAAAATGGCCTTTGGTAGGTACTGAACAACCGGAAAGTCAAGCTAAGCGAGTCCAGTAATTTATGAAATTTCGTTGTTAAGTAAAAACAAAGATTATTATAACAAATAATCAAGTAATGAAACACATTGCTGTTATAAATCTAGCAGTACATAATTATAATGTGATAGTTATATCAGTATTAATTCCAAAACCGAAGAAAAACACGAAGCATTATTACCTGAGTTCAGTGCGGTCTTTGACGTTCATTTTTCTCATGAAAACAGTTAACGTTGCTCCGTGAAGCAAGAGAAAAATCTCTGGAAAAGAAGAAGTAGAAGAAGAAGAAAAAGAAGACAAAATTCACTGCGTGGAAGCACGTTTGCCACTGCTGTTGCCTTTAATTTCTAGCTGGAGAGTTTAAAATTACAAGAAAGAATGGGAGGGGGAAGAAGTAGAGGGAATATTACATCGCAGATTTTTCACACGTCACTTGCGTCTGCTGCTCGGCTGTGCGTGCCCACTTAAGCTCATTATCAGGAAGGGGAAAAAGTGTGGAAAATCTTCGGTTACTTGTTTATGGTAAACGAAGTGTGCTTGAACCATACGAGAGAGAAGATTTTTTCCCTCAGCCAGAAAAAAAAACGTTCTCCCTATCTTAATAATTTAGTTATTTGTGCCTTTTAAAGGGTGAGTAAATTCATTAAAATTAAGATTTTTCCGTGTTTATCAGATTCTGGAGAATTAGTGGAACGCGAAGTGAAGTTCTATCATTTTCTTCGGTGACATGGTGCATATACGAGGAGCAACGTGAAAGTCAGAAATAACAAACGAAGTCGAAACTCTGATTGTGGGAAGATGGGAATTTTTCATACGAAACAACCAAGAACCAGCCAACCAAGAAACAACCAAGAACATGTATTAATTAACATCTACAGTACAAAAAGAATTACGCAATACTGATTGAACGGTTAGCTGATATCAAGAACTTTCTTTTTCAACTATGAGTTTGGATTAATGGATTAGCTAAATTATAGCGTCCCATCCACTATGTTACGGTACTATATCAACTGCCAGGAAATTGTGGAAATAGACCGGTTATTAATGTGAAAAGATAAGAATACCACTTAAATCAATGCCCTTGAAATAATTACGGAGTGTTAGGAGTGCTTACCGAGCGACCGACAGTTCAGTTTGTATAGTGTTGACTTTGCATTCATATGACTGTGGATTCGCGCTTAGCCGTCACCCATCCTGATTAAAGTTTTACCTGATTTCCTGCTCAGTCGCACAAGCAAAGGCTGGAATAGTACTTTGAATAAGAGCAGGGTCGATTTATTTCCAAATCCTTTTCTTTGTTGCAGTGGCGTAAGGGGACTAGGGAGGCCAACGTCCAGGCATAACTCCCGGAGAGCCCCTACTGGTCGCTGACGCAAGTGAATAAACGCTTGTTAAGATTAATCAATGGAGCACGTTGAGGGTGGTTGGTGACGTAATAGCTATGCCGTCTCAGGACTTGTGAGCTTGTCTGTAATGGCTTATAAGCACGACTCTACAATCTGAATAACCCTTCTCATATACCTATATGAGAAGTTATCTGTCTCGCCAAGTGGGCCCGTGGTGTCCCCAATTTTTCTGCGAGGCTTGGAATAACATAAAAGAAGATAATCCGGCCAACATTAACAGTGTGTGCTCACGAATGTGTTCGTGAACGGGCTCAATCAAGTTCACTTATCCAGGGCCGCAGAGGACCTATGCGGCCACCGTTTTGTTATTTTTATACTTTGACGACAAACAAAGATTCACAAAGGATGACTAGTTCACAATATTAAACAGTTTTGTTTTTAAATCATTCTAGAAGCGATTCTAGAACCATGATTGCTCACTTTGTACACCTCTAACCTGTATAAAATAATGAACTGTCTTACGCCTTCTTTCTGTGAGTTTACTCATTTATATTGGGTCTGGGAAAACGTTCGTGGCGTTTATTAGTAAATTCCAACTGGTTTTCTTTTAGGGCGCAAATAAATTTATTTAAACCAAATACTCTCCGTTATTATTGACAATGTTTCGCCATTTTGCGGGTAGAGCCATGATGTTATCGGTGAAGAACTTCTGTGGTTTCTGGTTGAAAAACTGAATCAAGTGGTTTTCACAGGCTTCTTGTGAAACCAGCTTACTTCCATTGAGAGAAGAGTTCTGCAGAGATCGGAACAAGTGATAGTCCGAGGATACTATGTCTGGACTATGCTACGGTGGATGCATGAAAACTTTCCAACCAAGCTCGCGCAATTTTTGACGGCTCATCTACGAAGTATGTGGTATGGCGTTGTCATGAACACCTTTCCTATTATTCAATTCGGGCCGTTTTCTTTCAATTGTCAGGCATAATCTCTCTAGTTGTTCACAGTAGAGTTGAGAATTAATCGTCTGACTAACTGGAAGTAGCTCATGGTGGATTATTCCCTTCCAGTCCCACCACACACACAGCATCACCTTGTTCAGCGTCAATCCGGGCTTCGCGAACGCTTGTGACGGCTCACCATCCCTTCTCCACGATCTTTTACGCTTCCGATTGTCGTACGTGATTAATTTTTCATCACTGGTTATGACACGTTTCAGAAATGGCTCCTTTTCATAGAGTTTCAGCAGCGCATCTCAGATGTTCATTCGGTCCATCATGATTTTTTCGCTCAACTCATGCGGAACCCATACATCGAGCTTCTTTTTGTAGCCAGCTTTGTGTAAATGGTTCAACACAGTTTTGTGGTCAATGCCTAGCTCCATACCAATATCGACACTGCTGATATGCTTATCTTGCTGGACCTTTTCAAGAATTTCATCAGTTTTTTCAGTGACTGGACGACCAGAGCGTGGCTCATCTTTCACATCAAAATTACCAGAACGAAAGCGAACGAACCATTTCCGCGCAGTAGATTTTGATAAAGTACCTTCTCCGACGGTACATTCTGTATCTTTTAAGAAAAACGCCATCGCTGGTCGTTGTCAGCGTAGAATTCAAACATTTTTGCTTCAGAGTTCCATGAATGTAATTTTCATCTGTGCCATCATAAATATTAATTTTTAAATAAATAAACTTTAACAAAATTGTAACAGTTGTTTCTTCATTGTTGTTCTTCGCGTATCTACAGAACATTCAGTTAGTGTTGTACTAATTGTTGAAGTTAATTATATGTGCGGGTTTGAAGCATTTTTGGTTTAGCCATTCTAATGATATAAAATGTATGTATGGCAAACCGAACTATATAATCATGCGAATAGACGTGATCTATTAACAGGCACAAATCTTACCAGTAGTAGTATACAAATAAATAATTCAAACTTAATTTGTTTTTTAAAGTCTTGGTCTCAGTTTTACAGAAACTTTATAATGTCCTATACATACTAATACGCAACGTAGAAAAGCTTCTTTAGAATTTTTTTAATATTTCTTTAAGAACGAAATTTAAACGTATTACAAACGAAACGTAAACTTAGCCCAGATATGGTTTACTATTTAATTGATCAGTGAGTCAGTGTCTTCGGTGCATGACATACAAAAAAAAAACTCTCAAAATTTAGATTGTACAAATATTATATTAAAGTACATCGAGAAAGAGAACTGAACGTATATTAGGTCTAACGATTTCGAACAAAAAGGCGTTGTTGTTGTTTTTACTGTGATTATCGAAGGAAACTCCAATACTTAATTCGTACAGTATTAACTAGAGATAATAATTTTTACTTCTCTTTCTGTTTCTGGAATAATTGCTTCAAGATTCCTTGAGAAGTACTAAGTCTTCATCAGAATCTTTGCCAGGCAAATATATAGTTCCATCATTTCATTGTTGAAAGCATTGTTGTTTATTATTTTCAATAACAAGTAAGCAAAGATTCTTTTCCTTATAATTGTAGTCTTTTAGAATATGGTTCTGTAATTGTGGGAGTGGTGTTATTGAATTTCCTTATTTATGGCCTTTGAGATTATGTAGGCCAAATATCATTTCTTACAGCAACATTCTTCTTTGAAGTCTTCGTGGAGTAGAAAGGTAACTCGGTAGGAGTTAAACCAGTATATTTCTCATTGTGCCAACTACCTCGAAGTCACTCTTTTTGTAGATTTAATGAGGATTGTTTTGAAAATACGAGTTGCGGAAGGAATAGTGTATTAAATTGTTCTGGATGATTATTGTTTGAAAGTCAATTAAGAAGTAAGGTAAGGTAGTATTGCATTAGATTATATTATTGTAGTGCAATTGTTAATTTATATTTGAATTTAATGTTTAAGGCCTTTAGACAACTTTGGCTCAGGCCGAGTGTATGATGATGGGAGGAATTTCTGGAATGAAGAAACTGAGAGGAAAGAATATTGTTCAATATTAATATAAGTGTTCTAACCAGATACTAACCAGTAAAAAAAGACAGTTTAAAAGGAAGAACACGAAAATCACTCAGAAAATGTAATTTTATCAGTCGCCCTTTCAATATGGAAAAGCTACAACCTATCTTTAAGGTAATTTTGCAGTTTATTCTCTTTCAGATGTTATCATCGCGGCTGTCTAATGTTTGTACCAGCTGAAACGTGTTATTGGATCATTAGGGTCAGATGTTGGACTGGATCTAGGCTTCTGATCCGGTGAACCCGATTTAGACCCAGTATGCAGGACAACAAAGCAGAATTTTTAATAATTTCCTTGCGTTTCAACAGTATTTCTTTCAGGTTAATGTAAAGAAACAATGTCCAACAAAAGATAGCAGCTCTACCTTCGTATATCTCTAGCATATTTTCATCGTTGTACATATAGAGTCTTCAAACTTTCAGAGAAGAGAAAATTCTGGTCAACCTGTCGTCCTCATAATATAAGAAATTCGTTACTTGGAAATGTCACTGAATCCAGAATTAGCAGTAAAACAGAGGCGTAATAATTCGATTCACATACTGATAAAGAAATAAGCTCTATGAACTGTACATTATCACCGTGAATGTAACAAGTGCGTTTTATCCGTAAGTGGACAGAAAGTAATTAGATCCGGTCTACGGAATAAATGCCTTCTTTTTATTACTTTCCCGAGTAAGTCTTATTTTCCTCACCTGCTTTAAGCGACCAATTGAGTCAAGTTGTTTTCGTGTTGATATAGTCACTAAAATCAACTTTAAAATGAACATTAAAACTAGATAAATTGTTTAGAAAGTAAACTGTAAGGATATTTATTGTAGAATATTATTATTATTATGTTGAATGAGATTTTATAGACAATGTAAACACTAATACAAAAATGAAAATAAGAAAATACTCATCCATGTAATTATCTGTACCTCGCTCCGCGATATTCAACTTCTCACCTCCCGACTAGCTCATAGCCAATCATTGCCTTTCTTTCTTTCCCTGCTAAACCAACCTTATTACGTTTCTAAATGAAGAGGTCACTAGCGTCGCTCAAGCAATATTAGTTGTTGTCGTAATACTCAGGTCGTTTCATTCTGTCTTTTTTTTTTCGCTAAGTTTGCTCTTTTTCCTCTCGGGCTGTGAAGGATTTTAAAATTACAACGCAGCCAGTGAAGCTACAAGGCAAAGAAAAATATTACGTCGGGGATTTTCACACGTCACTTGTGGCTCCTTTCCTGGTTACACGTACCCACTTGAACTCATTTTTTTAAAAAAAAGAGAAACGAAAAAGCTTCAAAAATGGTTTTAAAGGGAAATTTTAGACTTCTTATTTAGCAAAAGGGATTTTTTTTCTTGTATCGAACAGGGAAATTTTATTTCACTTGAGGACTACATGTGAGAGTTAAACCTTAATAAACTCGTGTTTTTTTGCGGAGTGATAAATTGGAGCTAATTTTACACTAAATAGGAAAATGTTGACAGTTATGAAAGATATTTTTTTTTTGGCTTGGAAGGGTTATATCATTTCTTACCTCAGGCTTGTGTGTGTATGGGTGTGTGTATAGCTGAGTTCTTATTAGCTGGTGAATGAAGAAATGACTCACTTGACTGTAACTAATGAGATAATAAAAGTGCTTTTCATGCGACCTCGCCATTTTTAGGTAACCTCGCCACCATAAACATCTCCGCCGCCATCTTTCCTACTTTGGTTTAATCAAATTTAAGTCTTTAATATTATGTATACTTCCAATAGGAAATATGGGCTACTGAACACACAAAACGTTACAAAACACAAACTACATCTTGATTAAGTAGATCTACAGGGTGGGGCACAGGAAACTGACGATTTTTTTAAAACATCTATCCTGAAGAAAACTAAGCAAAGGAGGAAAATAGAACACATTTGTTAAGGACAAAAAAACATTTACTGAAAAGTAATTAAATTGTTTAGTACACCATCATATTTACTACGATTTGCAGTGATAAAATCACTGAATATACTAATATTTACAAATGTTCAACATCAAACATGAACACCGAAGCCTCAAGGTTTGAAGAGACCATCTTTAAGATGGTAACCATCATTTCTTGAACACTCTCGCACTTCTTGATTCAATTTGTGACATATCCTGCCTGTCACTCTTTGGGGAATAGCAGCATTCTTTTGGGTAATGACCTGCTTCAACTCTGATAGTATGTGGGGTTTGTGGGAGAAGACTTTCCCCTTGAAGTAACCCCACAAGAAAGAGACACACACTGAGAGATCTGGGGAACGAGTAGGTCATAGAAAAATCCCCTTCCTTGCTGATTACATGTCCAGGAAACAACTCCTGATAGATAAAATGAATTTATGAGCGGTAGAATTAAGATAGGATTTTTTAAAAATTAAGATAAACATTGGCCTACCTGAGAACCGAACCCGGGCCTTTATGTAGTAAACCGACTCTCTATCACCGAAACTACCAAGCCAGCTGGAGAGTATGATCTGGAAAGGCAACATAGTAATAAGTACTACGCTGTATTACGTCAGGGATTTTCACTCTCTGCAGACACTTAGGTCTCATAAATTCTTCTTCTCAGCTATCCTCCAGAATACTTTAGTGTTCAGCCTATCCGAGTATTTGATATTCCCCGTACCTTTCCATAGCAACATTCCATACACACACACTGAGAAGGATCGAAAGCGAATGAGGGAATGCAATGGAAAGAGAAATAAATTCAGTATTATGTAAAATGGAACAATTTAGCAATGAAGAGAGGGAATCAGCCCCAAAAGACTAAATCTTTCTGCGTTTTGGTCACCCGGTGATGGGGGGGGGGGGCGAGTACGACCAGATTACTCCACCAAATGGAACATTATGAGTATTTATTACTGTTGCCACTGCTTTACCGTTGTGCTTGGATTTTTTTTTAGAGGCAATTAGAAAAGACGGCTCCATATTATCGTTGTCAATGACAATGAAAATCATAATCAAAGTGGTATTCCCACGGGATATTTTCTGCTGAAATTCAGTCCACTCCTCGATCCATTCCTGCTCATTTCCACTCTCTCTCTCTCTCTCTCTCTTTCACACAGACTCTTCCTCACACCATGCGTGCATTAGTGCGCCATTTTTCTCTCCAACGGGATGGCTAAATGCGATTTAAATCCCGTTCCATGTTATGTTATGAAGATAGCTATCCAGAGGAACAATCGTCGAATGTTCAAAAACAATAACGGGTCTGAGTAGCTGGAATTGAACACAGCACTCTCCAGGATAATAACACTACATTAATCCCTTATTTTCCTCTCTCTTTTGGTTGTTTCGTTTCGACCAAAATGGGTTTTCCCGCCCTTTTCGTTACACGTCAATTATTCAAATATGAGTAACTTTGGAGGACTATTGTTGTAGTTGAGGTAATCTGTTTCGTATTTTACAAAGGATTACTATTAGTACTGAGGAAATGCAGAAAACAATCTCAGACTTGTATCCAGAGATTCCGCCAGGATTTTGAGTTTGGGGGATAAAGTACGGTGACATACTTCCCCTACTTTTCGGGATGGTCCCAAGCTTTGGGGTTCTGTCTCTGTGTCCCGAAAAAAAAATATTAAGCGTCCAAAATTTCACAAAAGAGGGCGTTTGTGTTTGTTTTACTGTAGTGCACCTGAGCGTTCCTAATTAATAAGAACGTGATCAACTAATTATGGTCTTAAATCATATGTAGGTTATTATAAAAGCTTAACACTACGAAGATAGGAATGTTTAAAGTTCTACAGTTTATGTGATGTATTTTTTTTAAGTCGAGATTTTAAAAAAAAATAAACTTTTAAGCTATATTTGTGGCCAGTATAGGAACTTTTTCTTGGGTTGACCATCAAACAACGTGTAAATAAGGGGGGGGGGGGGGTATTGTTAGATCCTGGTAAGATCTGCCCCGAATTTTGATTGAGAAAATATGGTCACTGTAGGGGGGGTTAAGTCAAAATTGGGAGGGTGTAAGTGGAGTTCTGTTCGGTTTCTATCAAATTTGACTAAAATAATATAAAGTTGGGGTGAGCTCGAGAATTTGGGATGGTGACGCCCCTTACAGGGAGGGTCTAACAGAATCACTGCTTGTGTCCAAACTCTTTTTCGGAACAGTGTGATCTCTAGAGAATATTTGGATATATTTCCAGTCCAGACGTCAAGGGATACAAGCCACATTGACGAATAAAAAACTTTGAGGTATTTTTTTATATATATAACCCAAAATATATGTGACAGAAATTTGTCATATTTTGTACATGGACATATTTCGGTCCAAGGTTCCTTTTGTAGAAAACATGACAGTTTTGTGTTATATATTTCGGGTTATCTATAAAAGATTACGTCGAATTTTGTTTAATTTGTCGATGTCATTTGCATCTAGTGATGTAAAAAACGGGTTTTATTTTTAAGGTAAAATACCCAGGTCTTTTCCCGAAACAAAAAATGAGTTTTTATGTAGGTGTTTATATTTATCCCTGTAAATATCATATTTCTTTTCTTCTTTCTGGTTAATATGATACTTATTG
>JAGDQP010000120.1:113774-193639 GCA_022664845.1 Lepisma saccharinum
ATATATACCGCATTGTTACTGTCCTAATTTGACCAATAATTCTCATTTCTGACATAAATTTAAGTTCCATTTTTCTCTGTACAAGGGCGTAAACGAGACAAATCATATTCGTACTGTAAACAAAAACTATGTTGTACATGTTTCTTAGTGTTAAATTATTTAATTCTACTAAATTGAAACTAGAATGCATAAGATGTACTAAATATTGAATTTTCCTGATCAAAAAGCAATAAAAACCAATTTCGTCAATAAAACCATGTATTTTCTTTTTGCCAGACGGAATAAAAATCCGTGTATTTTCATTATTTCCTTTTTTCCCTGACCTATACATCACTAACAGTAAGTAGATCTACAACAACTAACTTTGAATTCTGGGAGAGACTAGACATTATCACAAACTACGAAAAAAAATTAAGTCCACGCAAGAAAAAGTTTATGAATCTGAGAATGTTATGAGTTTGTGGACGGTAAAGCACTGGCGCTGTCTCAAAGACTGCATTTACAATATTGCAATTCTTAAAATGGGAACATTGAATTTCAGCCATTTTGTGCATAAATGAGTTGTTTTCTCTTTATTTAATATTTAAAGTGGATACAAGTATAATTAGCAGTATAACCATGAAGTTTACGATAACAACCAGTTTTTAAAACGATTACGATAAACAACCAGTTTTTAAAACGAGATTACGATAAACGATTAAGGACATGACGATAAATACACAGTTTTTAAAACGATTACGATAAACTATTACGAAGATTACGATAAACACCCAGTTTTTAAAACGATTACGATAAACGATTTAGGACATGACGATAAATACACAGTTTTTAAAACGATTACGATAAACGATTACGAAGATTACGATAAACACCCAGCTTTTAGAACGATTAAGGACATTGCGATAAACACCCAGTTTTTTAAACGATGACGATAAATGATTACGAAGATTACGACAAACGCTTACTGCTTTTTTTTTCGAAAACCACATCACTACTTGTATCCCTTAGCATCTTGACTCCTCATACTAACAATGAAAGCATATCACACTTCATAGAAAATTATATTCTCTTTATTTGGGTTCATACTTCAACAATGAACAACTTAAGTTTGTCGTCATAGGCCTACTCCTATTGTCATCGTAATCATGATTGCTTCATGTCGTAACAGAATAGGACGTCATCCCTGGTCTCATTCTTCATGCAGGATTGGCAGGTATTGCAGAATCTCGTCACATGTCGGGAGAATGACGTTCCTAGTTGAGTACTCTTACTTTATCAAGAATGGGACCAGGATCTTAGTATAGGTATTTTACTGGTGAAACCAAGGATAACTCTGGCTTGCAGTAGGAGTCAAACTCTTGTCCTTAATCACTGAACGATACAGACTTTAAAACAATCATACGTCAGCACTGAATATAATGTGTTCATGAAGTAATATGAAATCAGAATAGCCAAATGGTTGACAGAACTGAAGGGAAATAACAGAACTGAAGGAAAATAACAAAGATTGTTATCTACAATGAGTGGTCTAGACGGGATCCTAAAGATACAGATTAATAAGGAAGGAGGAGATCGCTCCAAAGCCTGTCTACTTAGTCAAACATGGCTCAGTAACATAAAACAAAGTAAATTTAAGACTGGAAATGAAAAGAGATGTAAGTGCCAAAATGAAGATAGTTTCGATGTTAAAACGTTTCAAGAACCAGTCCTAACACCCTGGAGAAATCATTCACAAATATAATGTCTAAATAATCGCAAAAATATATAGTTCTGTTTCAAAAATCCATTATAGGCCTCGCGTAGCAGGGAGAATGTTAGAATATAGTACACTAAATTCTCCATAGATGGCGTTAAACTTGCGAACATGGTTTGCCATCTAGTGGAGAAAATACTAGCTACATGATCACAATGGAATTTATTGTGTGCGTTATTCGTACACGGTTTATGTATAAAGTTATAAAACGTGATTCAAAACAATTATTCATATTTTTAGCTAGTCAAGAAATTTACCCTTGAACTTATGAAATTTTACTTTGTACTCACAATATCTTTAAAAAATTTACCTACAAAACTTGAATATCTTTATTCAAAAAAATTTACTGTCTCCACCGATTCATAACACGTGAACAGTTATATACTTCACGATACTAGTAAACCTTCAATTCTAACTTCAATAAAATATCTCCTTTATAATACAGAAAAATATATCTTTCCATTAACACATTTTTCTTCTACAGACTGCTCTTAAACAACTATCCCCTCCACTTTGACTTCGTCCACGTGTCTCTTTCTCTATTTCGCTGGTTCTGTTTCCTTTTGTCTTTCTGCTTCTCTTTTGTCTTAATGTTTCTTTTTTTTTTAAAAAAAAAAGATGTAGTATTTTTCCGTCTCACGCCCATTAGCTAACTGCAGTAGCCTGAAAATTTCATTACCTCAGAGAATGACGTCATATGCCCATCGTGTAGCACGTGTCAGACTTGGGTTACATTTTTTCTCGTATTAAAAAAAATAAACGCTAAAAGAACCATAAGAAAGATACCATTTCTTTTCTTTCTTTCTTGTTCTATTTAAACTTTCATTCTCTCTCTTTCTCTCGAGTACATTACACTAACCACATTCTCATCATCTGTCTTTTTGCTGTCCAAATTTTGGTGTATGAAACTAACAATTTATGACAATGTTGTGACACAAATTGTACACTGAATAATGTTGCTATGTCAGTTCTACTTTCTTTTATTTCTTTGGACATAGATAATGACTGTATACGAAGAACAATAAAAAACATTTATCTTTGAAGTTGAAATAGCAATACATACCTGATGTATTTTAATTAGTGTCAAATATTCAACACATACCAATTTTAATGTCAGTAGAAACTTGTTCCTTAGCATAAATCCTTAAATGCATAATATAGGAAGCTGATACCTGAAAGTTTCACTCGATACACGTAATGGTATGACGGAGTGCAATTGCCAAAAAAATATTAAATAGCAACTTAACAGATAAAGCAAAAATTAAATAAAATATTTATTATCATGGTTTTTTTTTTCTTCAGAATGGGGGAACAAATGTTATGAACCTTTTGTGATTGAAATTATCAATTTCCGTCTATTTTGTTCCCGTTTATTTCTAAAAACAATATTGAACTCAAATAGATTACCTAAAACATCGTTTTCATCAAATGAATATATTGAAAACGAAACTAAATTAACCATGCCTTTGGTACTCTTTCGAAATAGAAAAAAAACTTTTCATTACGAGCTACAGTCCAATTCTATAAATAAAACCAAAGTTGAAAGAAATTGGAGTTTGCTTGAATATTTTTAAACTAGTATACAATGAAAATATATTATAAATTAGATCAATTTATACAACATGAACGTAATAAAAAACAAACAGTTCTAATTCTTCAAGCTTCAAATTAATTTCTATTAATTAACTCACTAAAATACAGTGAAGTAAAAGGCAATATATTTTCATACCAACTCTAAAAGTATATACTTTCAATTTGTTCTGAAATAATTCATCAAGGTTTCGTGGAACTGTCAAATTCATAAGCAAGCATTTACTTATGTACCTTCATAATACCATACATTATGTTTAAAAGTCTATCGTTTTTATCTAAGGTACAAAGATGAAACCACGTTATTCCTACAAACGTCTGAAAGTTCATGTTACATGGAACAGTTAAGTTTGCGTCCGTCGTATCCAAGTATCACTGCCACTTAATACGTATAACCAATTTAATCGTTTCAGATTGATTTAGATGAGATTTCTCATTGTTGTGAGGAAAGAAAAATTACATTCTGATCAATTCCATGCGGTTCTTGTATCTGGGGTGTGAACTGTGAGAGCCGTGTAGCGGATTGGGTAAAAGAGAATATTATAAACATATTTCCTTAATCTGAAAGTAAATGTAACACAAAATTTTAAAGGAAGTTTTTTTTTAAATAAACTTGTTTGTCAACGCGATATAAAAGTATGTTTTGTTTACCATGTTCCATAACATTATGCTGAAAGGGGACGTTTACCAGACAGGATCAACAGTTTATGTCAAAGTTTCTAATTAATCAAAATTCAGAATGTACCAAACAAAACCTCAAGAATCAAACGATATTGCATTTTAAAATATATATATATATATATATATATATATATATGAAAAAAATGAAATAAACTTAGTATCCTTTAACTAGACATTTTATAAAAAACTCTTTGAGACACTTTTAAATATAATGCAAGATTTCCTTGCAATAACAAGTTAATTCAGTTTATCTTGATTCAACACGAACCGAGGAAATAATACTTTGTACAGTACGATGATTGAAGTACTACCGTACTATATAGGTCAAGTAATCGCTTGCAACTATTTTTTTTTCATACATATATGGATTAACTTTTCACATGTATTTGATTCAAAACTTCTTTATCCTACTTAAGCTTGTTATCAGGGATTCCGCCAGGATTTTCAGTTTCGGGGGGTGTAAGTGGGATTTTGCACGGTTTCTATTGTTGTTTTTTTTTACCATAAAAGGTTTCAACTTGGTGGGTGCGCTCGAGAATTTGGCGGTGACACCCCTACATCGGGGATCTGGCAGAATCACTGCTTGTTATTATAGAGAATCTTTCAATCAGCTAAATGAATGATGAGTGAGTAAACTTTCAGATTTGAAAAATATTATAACGAAGAATATTTCTCTTTCGACTTGACTGGTTACTTGTGACAACAAAATTGAGCCGAATTGAATTCATTTATGGCATTTAGACATCTTTGGCTTACACCAGCTACGGGGGAAGATGAGGAAGGTATAGACCAGAACATTATTTAAGGTGTTTTCTCCACATTCGCCTGGCGAAACTGACTCTAGGAAACCTGAGTCAGGATAGTCGGTCGCGGGGTTCGAACACACGTTCCTACCCATTGCTGATTCAATGTTCGTGGTGTTACCGCCTGGACCACAAGGACTGGGTAAAGATCTTTTTGACTGAGTGCACTAAAAATCGAAAATCATATTTTCTTAATGAAAGTGTGAACATTATTAATGATAGTCTGAATAATAGTCATTACCAGATTCAAGTAATGTGAATCTATGCAACTTACTTACTTACCGGTACTTACTCTATGGTTTACGGAATTCGCAAGTTCATCGCCGTAGTAACAAACGTTCGCCATCGGGATCTATCCTGGGCAAGATCAAGCAAGTTTTCAACACAAACACCTACTTCTCGAAGATCCCTTCCAATATTGTCTTCCCAACGTTGTCTCGGTCTTCCCAATGATCCCAACGCTAAGGCTAAAACAAATCAACGCTACGTTTCTGATAACAACTGTGAAGGCTCCTCTCTTGGTCCCTTTCATAGTATTTGAGTGGCACAAACATTAATTTCTATAAAATAGGTTGGTAAAACTGACAGTTGGGGTGCTGAAGGACGGAAATACCCATAGTATGTTTCTATTGTGCCGAATAATATTTTATGCTAACTTAGGTGCGGATACGTCAAATGGAATTGAAGCAATTGAACATCGCTTAAAAAGGTTGGCAACACTGGGCGACTGGGATCCTTGGTAACGGGAACACAAAGAGTAATTTTTAAGTTATGTTTAATAATGTGGAAGAGAAGTTTAGTGTGGATACGCCTAACGAAATTCAAGTAATATGTACATTTGAATTTTTATGTAAAAAAAAAAGAAAATAGGTTGATAACACTGACAATTCGTGGGGTTTGGGAACGGAGACACACAAAATATGTTTTTATTGTGTCCAATAATATTTGTGCCAATTTTGCTACTGATTGGTATAACGGAAAGGAAACAATTTAATTTTTTTTTTAAATGGGCTTCCTACACTCACCAACTCCACCAATCAAGACGGTTTCAGCGGCTCTGAGTTAAACTCGCCAAGATCTTGCGAACGATATTTCAGCCATTTCTTTATATCTTGCGGTTCCTAAGATTTATTTTTTGGACACATACAAGCGGGAAGATTGAGCGAGTTTATAAGGTTCCCTTTTTTCTAGGTTCGCTATTAAAGGACCTTATTAGGTAATAAATTTAATTGGGATGCATGGGATATTTTTGCTGAAAATGTAACAATTTATTCTTACAACAGTATGTGGTTATGGTTTAAGTGATCAATAGATTTTCAGGCAACAATGTCCCGTACTAACTACAGCCTATTAAATATTTGATCCAATACTATGTTCTTGAATTTTTTTATCAATTAGAAAAGATTAGGATGATTTACAAATAATTATTTTGCAATTTTAGACATAGCAATATATATTAAATGAAACTTAGAAAATGATATAATGAGAGACTTGCCAATCAACAAAATATCAACAAACAATCAACTATTGTGATACTTTACCGGAACGACACTTTAAGACCAAAAATATTCTTATTTCTCTAAATGTTAATCACATGCTTTCGTCCCACGGAACAAGATTAAAGTGATAATATGCCTGCATTGCTATTGTGCTGCCATCTGTAGTACTTCGTGTTCGACAGTTTTAAAATAAAAACAACTATACTAATAAAGAAGAATATCCTTATAATATGTTGATAAAAAATATTAGTTATTCCTCAGATAGCATACCAGCTTGCAATAGGGTTTTTATTCACTTTCTTCGGTCTTGTCAATTCGAAATTTATTTGAATTTTGTTTCGTTGCACCTTTGCTGTTGTGTCAGTGCGATGAAGTTCCATTACATGCCACGGCTGTTAGACTGTAAGCTAATCTTCGCCAACTCCCACCGTTTCTTAACTACACGCTTCTTTGGAATAGTAAGATATAACGCTTGTAAAGCAAGTGGTAGTGTTAAATGCGTGGTCTGGTGCCTGAAGCATCGGATTAGTGTACCGTGAGCCGTCAGATCGATCCTGGGCTGTCCCAGACTACCCCAGATGATTCTATGTAGATTGATCAACTACCAATTACATTCTTCTAAAATTAATTACGAGTCATACGTTCGGAGACTTGTTCAGTCTTATTCACCTTTCATTGTTGAAATTATAAAGTTGGGCGAATTACCGGTATATCCAATAGTTGGAACGATCTTCTGCATTGGATCAAGGACTCTTGTCTCTGAGGCGATACGCCTGCTGTGGATGGATTATATCCTGTTATTTCTATTTACTGTCTTTGCTGAAACAGAACGCTAAGTCCAAATTTTCTAATTTTGTTGGGGTTTGAATGACTGGTGTGCGAGTTCTTGAATTCAACTTCATTTCTTGAGAAGCATTGTTCGTCGTATAAGGAACGGGTTGAATTGTTAGTTGCTGGATTCGCAACAAGAAGATTTTTCTCTCAGTTCAAACCTTTTTTCTTCTTGAAGTTCGATTTTGTTGGTTGATTCATTTATCTCTCATAAATAAAAAAAAAAAGGTCTCAAATATCTAAACTTAAATAAAATTATTAATTGTTCATTCAATTAAATTAATTGTAATCGTAGATTTCTTTGGAAGTAGTCCTAATAATAACTTCATTGATCACTGCTGGATTTCAAATAGATTGTTGGAAATGTCCTGTTATTGATTTCTGAACAAACTTAGAAGTAAAGTCATAATGTAAACATTAGATTTTTTTTTTTGCATGTGTATTGAAAATTGATCTTAATCCAATTCAGTTTGGAGATTGTATTTAAAAAAAAAATTGTAAAACTCATTTGATTTTATTTGGTTAAAAGGAACTTACTACTTTAATTTGTCTGTTCTGGCACTGTTTATTCAATCTGGACAAGGACGCTGCTGACACGAATTAACAACGGAACTTCTTGCGTGTCATTCTAAGAATTTTATTTTTATTTTAGTTTAAAAACTGAAATATTTTGAATTTTTTTTGAATGATGGGAGAGAAATGCTTACAGTTGGTTTTATATGGTTATAATACTAAAACGCTAACTGCTGAGTTCCGGGTCATAACGGAACTTGTAAACTTTATAGAATGATGTTTGTTTAATAATAAGAAAAGCATGGAATGCGCTCTCATATACAGACACTTTATAAATTCTTCAATTGGAGCGCCCTATGCTTTTCTTTTTAGTCATGCATAAATATAATTTTCTAAATGCAATTTTCTTGAAAATTTTCTATATATTGTAAGCTGATGCTTTGTCACACAATCCTAAAGTGTTCTGCAACCAGTCAAACGGAACATCGTTGCAGGCTAGTATTTATTTTAGAATAAAGAAATTCATATTTAAAAAAATATGCTTATAAATACATAGAAATATATGAAAATAACAATGGAATATTGTATTGTCACCCGACTTACGTCGCTGTGCAAAATTTGATCGTTGTATGGTGTCGAGAAATGAGTTAAATGAACGTTGCAAGATTGGAGGACGACACAATGAACCATTGTGAATCGAAGAGAAGTATGTAAAAATAATTTTAATTGCCAGCATTATGATAGAATTACAGTAAAACACTGTATGTGGCAGTGGGGAAAAAAATAGAAGCTTGTCAGGCGTCGCTTCTTCGTAAATATTGATCTGTACGAGGCTACATTACTGTGGTGTTCGTGTTCCTCATCACCTTTGGTACCCGTTCTCTATCTGGATTGATTTCTTCTTTTGCATATTCAAAATCTGTATACTGGTGGATATGGAAGAAGCAGGTATGACACTAGCAGTTTACAAAGAAGATAAAAGAGGATGAAGAAAATAAAATACAAAGAAGAGAGGAAGAGATAGTAAAATGTGAGAGCAAAACTCTCTCTCTCTCTCTCTCTCTCTCTCTCACACACACACACACACACACACACACACGCTGAATCCACTCCTGTTTAGAACTTAACGTACAGACCTACTAACCACATCTCTGCTACGCTACCATAGCAACCAGAAACCTCCTCTCCCGCTCTGCTCCCCTATTTCAGTCTGTGGAGCGGTTCATTTCCGCATTGCATTTCAAGCTACTTCTCTGCCCCGTCCTTGACGCCATACACACACTAAAAATTCTTCATAGATCGTACACGAGGTCACCTCATCTTCTCCTACGAACCCCCTCTACACACACACACACACACACACATGTATTTCACTAGAATATAGCAAAGGTATCAGCTAACAACGTTCCCATAGCACAAGGCTTCTGTTTAATAGCGGTTCTACTGCATAAACGTTGCTGCCGGGTTTCTGCTGCGGCGCTGGAAGGAGAAAATATCTACTCCTCCAACTCCGCAGCATGGAATCTACTCTTGTCCAGTCGTGGTATAATCTGTTGAGAAAACACAAGCTTCCACGAAGTTGCAGTAACTCTCTCGTCTCCTCCCCTCTCCCCTATTAACCAAACTCTCACACTCTCCTTCTTAAAAGGTTAACGATACATAATTACACTGTATGTAGGATACAGCATCCACAAATGGAGGTAGGGGAATTTGAACTTAACTAGTTTCGCCATGTAAGTACTTTCAACGTAACGTGTTACATTAATTTTGAGAGAGTATCTATTTATTCAGAGACCGTTACTCTAAAACAAAATGTAATGTGTTATTTTCTCTTGTACAGTGGAAGATAAAATCAAAATTAAAGCATGTAAGTAATGAAGTGTACTTCTGTTGTATTTACTTAAGACAATTTTACATTATGTTATAAAAGAACGTTGTTTATTTAACATTTTTATATGATTCTAGCTTCAAATCGCAGTTCAAATGTGAATAACAGTGTAGGTCATTTTTTATCATTGCGGTTCGAACCTCTTCATTGAATGGATACTTATTAGTTTTATAACTCGTGAGCATGATCACAGAAAGTGACCACGCTAACCACCTGGTCAATGAGAACATGGCCACAGCATGTATTCTGTTTGTCGATAGCGTTGCAGTAATTGAGGACTTAGTAACCAGCTCCCGTAGTACAGTGAGTAACGTCATCGGCATTGGATCAACAATGAGGGTAACAGGTGAGCTAAAAACCTTGCTGCCATCCACCATGACCAAGTACTGAGTTTCACTAGACCAGCGCTGGCTAGGTTGGTACGTACTTCAATAAAGGAATGACCGTTAACTGCCTTCTCTCTCCTGGAGAAGCATATTAGAAAATTGCGGGAATGGTACCTTTAACTTTGGATCCGGTCGAATCTTTCAGACATCGTATTCTGGCCTGACCCATACATGCCTAAAGGCCATCAATAAGTTCAAATAGAAAATGCATAAAGAAAGAAACAATATAACTTTATACAAGCGAAGTAAAACTATTTCGTGTATACCTAATTTTCATTTGTGCTGTGTAATGAAGATATTTTCCACACTGTATTAAAATGTTTCTTTCCTCAGGAAAGAGAAACAAATGACTGCTAATATGCGGATGTGCGAAATAATTCTTTAATTTGAATTTTATTTATGATTTACGCATCTATGGCTCAGACCAGGATGGGGTAGGGGAAAGGATGCGGGAAGGAGTCAACCAGGACCAAGGTACCATCCCTGCATTTAATTTGCCAGGGGTGACTAAGGAAAGCTCCTGGTAAAACCTTACTCAGATGGTCAGTCGCTGGTATCGAACCAAGGACCTCCTAACAGTGGAACGAAGGCTCTACCAACTGACTGAGTTATGGCAACTCGATCAAATGAGCCTTATTCGATCTCCTATTCACTAAAATGTGTAGCAATAACCCATCCAACAGATTTTAGATATTTGTTAATGAAGCAAGCAGTATGAACTGTGTACGTCAGCAATTTAGCTAACGATACTTAAGCATAGAATACACCAATCGTACAGTTCCACGATCATATTTTTTTTTAAAATACAGAATTAACACTTAATGGGAATCTAAATCAGTGATATCCGTAATAAGAAGTAAATTTATAATTCTGATATTGTATGAAATCAAACCATAATTTCAGTACTATTGGAATATTCATGTCACTTTTTTTTGGAAACAGTCAGATTGCATTAAACATTACTAGAGAAACCGACAAATCTTTCAATTTTCAAAAATTTTCCGAAAATTGAATTCTTAAAATGTTACAAACTAACAGCCAAAGTACTGCGCGTTGTTGCGGGGTAAGTAAGATACGTTGGCAATTACTTCTACCAAAAGGTGTAATAGAACACCTCTACCTCTACACCAATTCCAGTGCTGGGTAACACCAATTCTAGTGTTGGTTAACACCATCTGGGGTGTCCAACACCGTTTCTTGTGTTGACAAACACCTCTACTGGTATTCAGAAACACCGTTAGGAGTGTTAATAAACACCATTGAAGATGTTCTCTAACACTTGCAGCGGTGCACTTTAACACTCCTAACGGTGTTTCTGAATACCAGTAGAGGTGTTTGTCAACACCAAAAACGGTGTTGGACACCCCAGATGGTGTTAACCAACACTAGAATTGGTGTTACCCAGCACTGGAATTGGTGTATAGGTAAAGGTGTTCTATTACACCTTTTGGGGTGGCAATAAACACCAATAACTTTTTTGAGTGTACTACATGTGCTACTACTACCAGAAATACTACTACTATTGCCTGTACTACTAGTAGTTATACTTCTACTACTACAACTAATGCAACAACAACAACTACTACTACATCTACTACTAGTTATGCTACAACTAATACAACAATAACTACTACTGTTACTACTAATACTACTACAAGTACTACTACAATGCTTTGAAACATTAAATCTAAATATTTTAATTTGCAGCAATCGAAATTTGAATTTATAAATTAAAACATTATTTGTTTTAATTTCTGATTATTGTTTTAACTTGAAACAATGTATTTATTGTATTACTATAAACAGTGAAATTACTGTTTTAATTAATTAGATCGCGGCACAGTCACTTCCCGTGACTAAAAATAACCTCCAGTGTCTGGACCCAAGAAACACGTATGCAAAATTTGGTTAAAACATTGCATGGATATAGATTTAAATCGTGTTTAAACACAGATAGACATACTCACACTGTCATTGTATCCAGGTTCACATTGTAATAATTAAAAAGTACTACTCAGTCAAAATTATTAAGGCTGATGAAACTGGGTTTTCCCTCCTTTTTCATTTTACGTCAATTATTCAACTTTCAGTGTAGCCGAGGGCAACCATCACTGGTGGGAGGGGGCTAGTGTGTTGTAGTTTTATGGCATTTTCCATGGAATTAATTTTAGCATATATTTGAGATTATCCGCAAATAGAATTTTTTCATTATCCAGTATAAATTCAGGTAGGTCATTAACGAACAAGAGGAATAACAACGGTTCAAGATTCGAGCCTTGTGGGACTCCTGACAGTGCTGTATATTCATCAGAATTATGTTCCTTAAATCAAACAGACTGTCTGCGATTGGTTAGATAAGAGCATCCTAATCAAGGATGAAGAGAAGTGATAGTGCTTTCCTTCATCCAACGAGTTTTCAGTAAAATCTGTGTAACAGTTGCAAGGTTCGTTACCGTGCACTTTTGTGTTGTTTAATTGAGATAACTGGCTTCACATGATTAATAATTCGTTTATATACAACCTGTCCAAAGACGTTTGCAAAAGTTGATAAGATTGCTATAGTCTTGTGGTTGGTAATTTCTCGTCTGTCGTTTGTTTTAGGTATAGGACAAACTAAAACAGATTTCCATTTGTTAGGGGAAAATATATGTTTTAGTACCAATTTTAACGCAATCAATAGGGAATATTTAAATTCAATACATCGTTTCACTATATGCGAGGGTATGCCATCAGATCTAACTGTCGTTTTGGATTTTAGATTCTTGGTAGTCTTTTCTATTTCATTCAAATGTATTTGGTCAACAGGCAGTATTCCAATTTCTTCGTAACACCTAGAATCACTATCAAAATTACTGAACGGTTGAGAAGATGATGCAAACACTGTTTGGAAATACTGTGCAAATGTATTAGCTATTTCTTCATTGTTACACAAATACGACCTTCGAATTTTAATATATTTTGGTGGGGAAGATGTTTTGTTTTGTTTTAAATAAATTTCCGCAGTTGACCTGGATCATTATTGATATTTTCAGAATTTGATATAAAGGTCTTATTGGCTACTGTTATGTATTTCTTAACTTCATTACGCAATGGAACAAATTTCTGATGGTAGGGTTTTGAATGTCAATTTTTTATATGATAAATTGTTTAAAAAGTGAATATCCTAATAATGTCTTTATTAAACGAGCACAGATACTTTGGGACAGAGTTTCTTTTGCAGGAGACTAAGAAAGTCATTAACATTATTATACTCTTTTAACCATTTCCAATCAACTTCCAGTATACTTTAAGGTAGGTTTAATGTACTTCATGACATGGTTCTTTTTGCGTCGTGATTATCCTGTTGATAACTTTTAGTATTTCATAGAAACCTTGCCCCCCTCTGAAAATTACAAGATGGGCGCCCTTGAGTATAACTAAATAGAAATTAACTTTCACAGACCAAAGTTCGTTTTATATTTTAATAAAAAACTTTGGTAAACTTTATTTTATATAGGCCAGTCTAGTAACTTTGGACTTCGGCCTGTCACGATTCGCATTCAGCTGTTAAAATCTACACCCATGTCCCTGCCGGGACTCGAACCCGGGACCTTCGAGCCGATGGCCTACCGCCGCAGACCGCTCGGCCACCCAGCCGACTTATATTTTAATAATGAATACAATCAGTTTTAAAGAAATGCTAGTCGGAACTTCAGGATTTGTGCAGGTACTTTTGGGATCTTATTTCTTTAAAAAAAAAAACTAATTGTACCCATTATTAAAGTACAAAACGAATTTTGGTCTATGAAATTTAATATCTGTTTACCTGCAATAAAAGTTGAATAACAGACGTAAAACAAAACAGGCGGAAAAATACACTTGCACTGAAGCTTAAACATATTCTATCAAAATTATTATCCATTTTAAAGGCAAAAATAAAAATGTCTATAAATATGTGTGACATATTTATTTAAATATTTTTATAATTCGAAGGTTGCTGTGGTAACCACTACAGAACATCTTTCTGTAGTGCTTCGTGTCTGAAATTCCTTTCTACAATACATCTTCCTTCACATGTGCTCCTTAAAGTATAGAAACAAGTGATAATCACTCGGGGCTAAGTCTGGATTGTACAGTGCATGGAGCAACACCTCCCAATGAAAATTATCCAGTGATGTGTTAATGACGTGTCAGGAATACGTGCAGGATGTTACATATAAGCAATGGGTGACAGTGGATCGTTCAACATTAAAGACATTTGTTACACCAATTGAAGAATTTGTCGACGAGCTCGTTGACAAGATTTGGATCACTTCATCATCCTCATGGTTTCATTGAGCACAGGCTGGAACGTTTTGATAAATCTCGTCGAATTCCTGGTACAAGAGAAAACAACTCATTAGTACCGTTAAATGACATATTTATGGGTGTTCAGGGTTTCATCGTCGTCAACAGTCTTTGACGTATCTGTATTAAAATAGATATCAATAGGCGTCGTTCACAATGGTCGTGAAATATCAAGGGAGCATGACTCAGCATTATTCTGACTCCATGTTGCACGTTCCTGATATATATTTTAAACCACCAATAGGAATCAAGAATACAAAAGAGAATTTTTATATAGTAATTATTGTTCTGTAACAAATTATATCTGGTTTATTACTTGTCCTTTGGCACGACCAATTTTTGAAATTATCTTTCGAAAACCATATTTTAGTTAAATTTCCAACCTTAATCTACAACAGATCCGAATAATTCATAACTCAAAATGTGTGTCACTACTACATGGGACAGAGAAATTTTATCCAAATATCTATAGAACTTGTTTTTTTTTTTTTTTTTTTTTTCATGTTTTCATTTTAGAGAGAGCTCCACGAAAGTGTGCGCAACTTAACTGCCCATATGTTCAACATGAATGACATGCAGAATATACAACTCCATTTCTGTTCCTATCATAAATATCAATAAGTCATCAAACCAAGTTTCACTCAAATCTTGAATTTGACTGTCACCGTTTTTTTTTGGCGAAATTTGTTGATTTCAATAGCCTTTGAATTAGACCACTCTTTCCTACGAAACTGGGTCATCAAGTTTGAACAAAATAGTTGTTCCTAAAATGAAAGTCAAACTGTAATACGCTGAGAATCAAATTCATTTGCTCTGCAAAAGAACAAAAGCTAAAACCAAGTTTTACAATCATAAAAAGCACAAGAGAACCATAAAAAACTTTGAAGCAATAAAAGAGATCTTCTGAAGTACATGACCATCATTATTATTATCACCAGACAACAAAGCAAGGAATATGCGTCGAAAGAAAGGCAAGATGACAAGGAGATCTAACAGTTAAAACAAAAGGTTTGAAGTAATTATCGTTCTAATTACTGAAGTTCTGTGAATTCATTTTATATTCAACAGAGACATGGAATCAGCAGAGACATGGCAATCACTTTGTTCTGATGAGTTCTTTAAAGAGATTTAAGACAGTAGGTAATCAAGACCAAAGCCAGAGAAACACAAAGCACAGAAACGGAATGTTAAAAGAATCTCTCTCTCTTGAATTAAATGTGTCACCGCTACGATTAAATGGGAAATGACATTGAAGGGATTAGTCCTACACATACATACACGCGCTCCCCCCCCCTTTCCCTGCACAAGAGAGGGAGAAGGGAGGATTAGGCTATCTTTAATGTCCAGTTTATGAAACCACTTTGTAACAAAGTTGAAAAGCAGAGTCCTCTGTTGTTAGAAAATGGAATCATTTCTGTAGAAGAACAAAATCGAAACAGACGTGAGGGGAAAAAGAAAAACCAAAACCAAAAGCATTATAATCTATGTTGGGCTGTTTCTTTCTTTCTTTTTTTTGCTACAAAATAAAAACAACAAACAAACAAACAAAAAAAGGATGGAAGGATTTTCTGTTACTCCGAGTTTTGTTTATAATGTAAAATCCCCAAAATGGTTTTGTTTTTGTTTCTTGTTGGAAGATACTTTTATTTAACACACGTCATAGGAAAACAAGGATATAGAGAGGATTGTTTTCCGAAAGGGGGAAAGGATACTTAAACTTGCATTTGTGTGGCGCTAATGTCTAAAACCCAACCAGGATTGTTATTCATTTTATTGCCGTACTCAAAAAACAACTGGAGGAAAATTTAGTTTATTTGTATGTGTATGTCCTGTCTGTATCTCATCTTCTTTTGTAAGCGTCATTCAGATACCACTTTAGATTTGACGAGGTTTGGACAGTTTCAGTGTTGCCAGATGTCTTTATTTTTACATTCGATAGACCTATCTATGATATAAATTCAGCACTAACGTATCGTAATATTATATGTTTATGGTTAAGTTTACAAAGATTAGTGCAATAACGTCTAACGCTTGAATTTAAAATAATTGCACAGCAAGCACAAATGTTTCGATTTTATGTTATGAAGTATTACAAGCTAAACACCGCAAAACTTTGTGCACTGTTAAAATAAGAGATTCCGCCAGACCCCCTAAGAGGGGCATCAAATCCCAAATTCTCGACAACACCCCCAAACTTTAAACTTTTTGCTGCTAAAAATCGATAGTAACCGCACAAAACTCCACTTACACTCTCCCAATTTTGACTTTATACCCCCGAACTAAAAATCCTGGCGGAAACCCTGGTTAAAATCTTCAGCACTTTCCTAGAAAGAAAATCAAAGACCTGGCTGGATAGAAAGCCAGATTTTGTAATTTAATTTTAAGGCCTTCAGGCAACTTTGGCTGAGGACGGATGAGTTATATTGGAAGAATTGGTGGAATGAAGAAAGTGGGAGGAAAATGAAGAACCCACGCTCACGGTGTTTGTCCACCACAAATCTCACATGGTACGACGACCCCAAGCATCAGAGGTGAGCGCTCTACCATTGAGCCACCGCGGCCCAGCCCGACTTCTGTTTCACGTATTGAATTGAATTCATATGGTCTTTAGGCATCTTTGACTCAGGAGGCGATAGCGTAGGGGAGAGAATGGGGAAGGTAGCTGCCAGAGCTTACTTAAGGTTCCATTTCGACATACGTCCAGTAGAACTGAGGAAAACCTCCGTCAGGGTGGTTGGCCTACAAAAATTAACACAGACAATGAACTGTTCTATAATTAGCCAACGTTAGATGACAATGCTGTAATGCCACGATTTGCAACAACAGAATACTCTAACATCTGAACCTAAAAGATCGTGCCAGGAGGTACGAATTATTTGTGAAACACGAAGTACCAGGGTAAAATATAGAATTTGAATTTATTCTATGGACTTTAGGTATCTAAGTTTCAGGACAGGATAGGGTAGGAGAAAGGATGCAGGAAAGAGTCTGACAGCGCCAAATTTGAAGGTACAATCCCTGCATTTGGCTGGTAAAACTGAGATAATCAGGAAGAGAGAAACTTATTTCAAATTTGGGTTCAACTATCAGCTGTTTATTAATCGAGTGACTGCGAAACTAGAAAACAACTTTTCATTTGGATACTTCCTCCATTTAGAGATCTTCTGCTAGTTTTACTATACGTAGAATCAACGACAAAAATTCGTTACGTTTGGTAAAATTTCTTTGCCGAATAACTTTGGAACGGCTGAACTGATTTGAGTATAGTTTTCAGCAAATTAAACAGAACATTCTTGTTTGTAAGTTACAGAAAACAAGACTTTAATCGATCCAATCAAAGTTACTGATAAGAGAAATTTTACCAAAGGAATAAACCTTTTATCCCTGAATCATTGTCCCTAACCCAAGATCTCTTGTCATTGGGTCCTCTCTAAGATTATAATATTAAATGATTCGTGTTCTTGCGTTTATGTAGGAAAACTCTCTTATCTTCGAAAGCCCCTTTATCGCTTAAAAATGCGCTTGAACTGAGAAGGTAAGGTTATATCTTACTACGGCCACAAGATTAAAATAATAGAACTTTGCTATTGGAAAAAAAATAACATAAAATAACTGAAAAACTCTTATTCTCTTTTGAGGGATTAGCACAAAACTAAATAATTAATTATATGAACAGATATTTTAGTTTATGAGCTTGGCAACACTGAGCGTATATAAAAAAAGGTAGTTACAGAAAAATGATCTGGGCGTTTTAGTTAGAGTAAGCAGGTCAAATAATAACATCTCCGTAACAATCAAACAGATAGATTAACTTGTCCTTTTAACAACACTCATTCATGTTTATATCACACCTTTGTTTCTTTGTCTTGTCAGACGAATGATTGTCACTGATGTGAATTGAAGCAAATCTTTTAGTGTTGCTCCAGTTTTAGACATAATGGATCCCTGTTATTGTATTGTTATATCTATATTATTAACAAGCCAATCAATTTGTGGATGTGTTAGTGTCATTTTTTGTTCATCAAGTTCTCAGTGTTTCATTTTTAGTTTGTAATCGTTGACTCAAGTGGCAGTTTACGGCATGAAAAACAGGCCTTCACAAGCTGAAAGAGTCATGGCGCTCGCCGTGCACTCTTTCTTTAAATTGGAATAAGAAAAATAACGGCCAGATAGTCTATTGAAGATTCTATCCCGGAATGCGCCAAGTAGGACTGAGAAGACTCCAGGAAACCTTGTGGCTAGCCCGAGTGGTACTAAAACTGAAGCCTCCTCTACTACTTATCTAGCGTCAATGAACAGAACCTCCAGACCACAGGAAACTAACAACATCTCCCAGCACTTCAATAAACTATTAAGTTGACAGACATGTAAGTTCAGGCCTTTTGAAACAAAATCTCGTCTTTTACTGAACAAATATAAGCGTTCAACAAACTATCTTTCTTTACGTTTCATTGCGAAAATCTTTGAAAAATGACCTTAGCTAGAAGTGAGTAGGGAGGGGCCCGTAGCAACTAAATTTACCGTGCCTTTGTACAGTTTATGGCTGATAGTTGGCCTTCCTTTACAAGGAAAGCAAATGTAATCCATCCTCAGTGACCTGGGGGAAAAAGTCGGATCACTACTCTTGTACTAGGAATACTGGTAGGTTTGAACTCTTCTGATGCTATTCTGTTTTTTCCAGAATTTTCCTAATTTTCAATGACAGGATTGTAACTAAAGAAAAAATTTGGTCATCCCTCTGTCTGGGAGAGTATTGGCTGAGGAACTTGTAATAGAAATAGGACATAGGTGACCATACTATGAGTCCGTATTCTAGTTTAGAATAAGCATATCTTTTGTACTAGAATTTTACAAATACTTTTCGGAAGTTTCTTGCCTCAGATTCTTGATGTTTGGTTAGCTGAAATTAGTGAACGTTGATTTCGTTTAAGTTCAGCTACTTTCATGTTAGGTTACTTTGACCATGATTACCTTAAACTGTATTTGTTCCGTCAAAGAAATGTAAATGGAGGCCATGGAAAAGTAACGAAGGGACAAATCTTTAAAACTGAGATTTATCTCTGTATATAAGCTATAGACAAATGCCAGTGCATATTTAAAATGTCTGTGTTTCTAGCTCGTTCTTATTAGTTATTAAAATAGCCATAAGATGACTCTACGTGCATGAATAATTCTTGAAAGTTGCAATTCTTTTCTTTAAAAACTATACACATAACTTGTTACGTGAGCACTAAATTGTTTCATATTTCCTTCCTTTTTTATCCACAATGATCTAATATTGTTTGTGAGTGGAGATATATAATGCCAGTTTTAGGCAACCCGTAGAACACTAGTGTAAGTTGGGTTACGAACTTCCGAGATTTGTCGTCGGTTAACACGGACAAGAATAGCTTTAACTGGTTACACTGTGAGTTCACGTGATATTATTATTTGTTGTCACGATGTGCCCGGTTATTTGGGTTCACTGACGTGAGGTCAATTATTAATTAGAATATTCTGTTACAAAAATAGAAACATTAAAATATTTGACGTCAGTAATTCCTAAATTTTCTTCTTGCGCTTTCAGCAACACGATGCTTGAGTCTACGTGTTTTTGGAAGGTTTTCTCTGGCACATTTGTCTGTCTCTATATTGTGTTCCTGTATCATGAAAAGAATAACCAATATTAAACGCTTTAGTAAAGTTTCTTTCTAATTAATAATAATTCTGAAATAAGAAGCATGAAGTACACATGCGTCACACCAGTGTGAATTACGTAATCCTTCGAGCTATTTTTTTCAGCTGAAGTGCTTGTAGTACATAAACCATCTGGATGTAGTCGTTCCGATGGTAAGAGACTCGATGGTATGACTCTAGTGCCTTGGAAAAGAGGAAGATCTTTATTATGGGATCTTACTTGTGGTGATACGTTTGCCCTCTCGAAGCTTCCCCATTCAATTTCGCGAGCTGGTGGTGCTGCTTCTCGTCGAGAGATTAAAAAAAAATAGAAAATATACCTGTTAGGTAAATTCATCTTCATTGCCATTGCAATCGAGTCAAGCGGTACTTAGAGCACCGAGGGCTTCAATTTCATCAAGGAAGTTGGACGGCGCATTGGGCTTGTTTCCGGTAATGCTCGCGTCACTGCTTTCCTATTGCAGCGTATTAGTATCGCCGTTCAGCGTGGCAAATGTTTCTTCAGTTCTTGGAACGCTGCCTCTGGGGAAGGAATTGGAGAAGATTTTTCTTCTTTAAATGTTGTTTTCCTCATTGTTGTATGAGTTTGTAATAAAGTTTTATAAATAGTTTACAATAGTTTACATTGAAATTTGGATTGTTGAAAATAAATATATTTCTGACACTTTGTTTTCAGATTGTACCCTTTCATCATGACTGAAATTCTAACCTAACCCCAGAAAAAAAATCTTGAAATGATTGATTTAAAACATTTCATATTGTGTAGTCCATTTCCAAAAGCACCCTTGTCCACAAAAATGTATAATTAAGATATTGGCATTGTTCAGTTCATTTCATTATTTTATACAGCACATTAGTAATGCATTATGATTCCAGAACGTCTGTAAAAATCATTTAATTATTATAAGAGAATAAAGGACAGAAACAAAAATTAACAGTAAAATTTGGATATAATTTATTTTTCCTATTCTTTTTTTTATAATGTAAAGTCGCAGTAAACTAAACCTTTTACCACTATTTCCAAGATATTGTTGGCTGCAAAGTTTCCCTAACTTTGAAAATTAAGAAGTGTATTACAAGTGTTTTTGTCGATCTCCCAAGATTTATACCGCTTCGACAAGGGCGGTTTTGAAAATGGACCGCACATATCTACATAGTAAGTTAATGAGCCAATATTTAATATGTGGAAAAAAAGACACTAGTATCTAGTAAAAATATTTAAGAATTTCCAAAAACATTTTAATTTTATTTTATTGCATAATTGATCTTATTAACCCCTTCGGTTTAAATTGAAAAAACAACATATTAATTATTGTAAAAGCGTAAGAAAGGTTTTAAACACTATGAAAGTCTGAAAGATTTTTCCGTCTTCGTCTTATGTGAAGTTATCTTTCTTGTATATGGAGTTCATGTTAGCTCAATTTTATGAGAAGGAAATCTATATTAAAAGCTTAGTGTTTCTGATTCACTTTTAGTTTCTTTATTTGGGCTTCCGCTTTGAGAATGATTGGAAGATGATACGTTTGCTCATTGATGCTCTTTTGTTTTAAAAAGTTTTCATTGTTTTATTTTATGCACCAATATATGAAGAGGTCTCAGTGGCCACGTCCTGTGTTTTTCAAATTAAAAAAAAAATACTGAATAATTGACTAGAAATAGTGAAGTTTTGGAAACGTCCCTGATATTACTTACGAAAAGGGATCAAATGAATTAAGTATCTGGGATTTTGAAATACTTTAGTTTAGCTGATAAATGTGAATGTCCGTAATAGGTGATGCCATACTCCAGGATTTCAAATTTATATTCCCATCAGTCTTTTGTGGAACAAAAAATTTCATTTTTGCATGCCAGAAAACTATGTACCTCTTTCTCATGTAGTTGATGAAACTTACAACAGATGGCAGCAAAGATGGCTAGTAGCTGAATATGTTTAGTTACGATATATTGTCGATAGATGGCAGAAAACGCAACGTTAAGAAAAGATTATATCTTGCGTACGCCGTACGGCAAACCGCCACAAGCAGCAGTTTTCTCTCGCGTACATAATACGGCAAACCCGGTTAACTGATCAATTTTAAATTTTGATTAACCAATTAAATATATTTAACCGATGAATCAGATCGATCAAACTGTAATAGAATTAAAAAAGTAACATTGAACTAAAAATCGTATTAAAACCTTGTTGTTTCTCTTGCTAAAGACGTTGTAACTGTGGGATATCAGCATTTCAGTATCTCTAACAAGCAAACATACTGATGGGGCAGACAAATTTATGATTTTTTTCCCAGCGTCATGATTTGGATGTCAAATTGTTCCTGAGTATAGTACCCTATCGATATGGATTTGTACGCGTTTGTGTTTCATTTTCTTCGTTATTTCAAGGGGTGTTTCCAGGCTATTGTATCATTACCCCATACTAGCGTCACATACCCTTATTTCTCACAATATTTCATTCTACCGCAAAACTGACTTCAGAAACGTATTTTCTCGTAACACTCTAGCCCAGAATGACATATTACATGACCACCTTCCCAGTTAAGAAAATCAGTCGGGATTCAATATGGCGGACTTCAAGATGGCGTACATGAAGAATATTCCCTCCACAAGATAGTGCCTTCTCCCCAGTACCCATTACTATGTATTTACTTTCCATTTCCTTAAGCAATTTAGAACTATAATGGTTTTTAAAAAAACACTTTTATATCACTCTCCACAGACAAGAATCTGACTACTGTATCGTCAATATCTCCCAAACCAATCGCGCTCGGGTTGCCACAATTTGCATGCACACATAATTTGACATCCTAATCATGACGCTGGGAAAAATATATAACTTTTTTCTGACCCATCAGTATGTTTGCTTTTAAGGTACAAAGATAGAACTATACTGTTTAAAATCGATTAATCGATAAAATTAGTTTCGACTAAACTTTTTAGCCAATCGACAAGCCTAGCTGTTATCGTCACTTACTGCCCTATGCGATGATAAAGCGGATTCTTCTAGATCAAATATCTAAAGCGGATATCTATTGGCTCAACAAATTACATAATCATGTCACATTTCTAGTAGACTCATATATATTAACAACTGATACTTGGTATAAGTTGAAATTATAGCACCTCTCCTAACTATCCGTTCGTCTCCCCCTCCTAATACAAAATTTGCTGAAACAAATATTGTTCTGAATTGAGTTTAGATTCATCTTAGATTGTCTGGAAACATTGGACAAAAACTGCCTTTTTAGAACATGAGAAGTTTCACCACTTTCGCCCTTTTTTTTTCTCTGAACAAAAACTTTGTTGCAAAATTAGTCATAAGTTACATACGAACTACTATTAAACATAGTTTTTTTTTAAATAAAAAGTTAAGAAATAAAGGAAATATATTGTTCTCTTTTCGCAAGTGCCAATTACTTAAAAGTTAAAAAAAAAACTTCAGATGTTATTTGACTTGTCTGTGATGAGTTGCAATAAAGACAATTGACGAGGCTATAACTCTACATTCAGTCGCCATTGCCTCCTTTCCTTTATTTCTTTACATTCAGACAAAGTTCACTAACCATGGCTTATTCTTAAGTACCAATGATGTTTGGTTTGATGTAAATCTATCTTTCTTTCCCCTTTCCAGTTCATAAAATTCTGTCAACAACTCAAAATTGTAGATCTTCCTTGTTCCTAAAATCATTTGAAATAACCTCATAAAAATGTTTGAAAGTTAATGCTTCCTTTACTTCAAAGCTCTTTTTTTTTCTGAAGAGGCCGTTTTCTGCGTTCTTTTTTTCTTGATCTTAATGACAAATAAGAAGTTTTAAATTTTATTCTAAAACATACCAGTGTTGCCAGTTGTTTGAAAGTTTACATGTGAAATATTTTCTAAGCTAAAGAAATCATGTTGAAAAAAATATATATTTCAAAGTAGCTCGACTCGTCTGGCATATTGTAGTTATCTTTTCCTGAGACGCTATCCTGACTGAGTTTTCCCTGGGTTTTTCCTGAGTTATAGCCAGGAAAATACCGGGATGGTACTTTCAAAATAGACCTACTACTTTCTAATAGCTTCTCTTCTTCTCTACTAGCGACTGAGCCACAGTTACCTAAAGGTTATAAATTAATTGATATTTACATCTTTTCTCCCAATTCTATTTTTCATTTTTATTTATTTCCTGATATATTTTTTGTGTTTTGAAAACAATTATATGTTATTTCATTTGCACAAAGAAGCATGGTAATTGTTAATAGATACGTAGAGAAAAATGGTCAGTGTCATAACCGAGATCAAACCCGGCTCTTCTCATAAGACACCCACTCAGTAACCGAAATATTCGGGTTCAAAGCCCGATCACGATAACTATGTTTCTTTTGTAACTCTCAATTTCTATGATATTATGTAACCATTTAGGTTTTTTTGTGTTTTACTTTATTCGTATGAATAGTAGAGGCATTGGTGGACTACATCCTCACTTCTCTGATGGATAACATCCCTCAGCAAGTACTTTCGAGGAACCATTACTACATTCCCCTGGGAAACCCTGAAAATCTTTAGCCGAAATGGTCACCATGAGACGGGACGTGAACCCACATTATCTTCCTCAGTGATTATACGAAATCACAGATTGTGGCTGAGCATTCACCATTTCAATTACAGATTTTGTGTATGAGCGTAAAGAGAGACAAACATTTCGACGTTGAGCCGTGAGATCTTGAAAATGGTCAGAAATAGTGCAAAACAACAGTATTTTCGTGCAACATATGTTACATACAGCGCAATAAAAACGCTGAAATTTCCGAATTACGCAGAAATTTATTTTGAATTAATTTGCAATTTGTTGACCATCGGGTGGGGGAGGGGGATGCGTCCCCATCTTGTTTTTTCCTTCTGGTTCTGCCCTAAGCTTCTATTTGAAACTATCCCTATTATGTTCTTCCTTTCTTCCTCGCCCTCTTTCTCCTTCAATCTTGTCGTTCTCTGTGTATAGTCCCTTCTTATAATGTGACCAACGTTTCCTTGTTTATCGTCAACGCCATACCACCATTGAAGGCTACACGTTCTCATATCACTCACGAACAACACAAACGGCCAGCAAACTTTCTTTTCTAAGATTTCCTAGTATCTACCTCACTTAAATCAGTCCATCCCATGAACTACTTTGAATTTTATGTAATCATGACCCACAACATTAAGACGTCATAGACAGGACAGTTAAAGTTTTCAACTAAAATCAAATTCTTTAAAGCACTTATCATTTAATATTACAGAATGTTGTAACTGCTATCTCGCCCAATTCTGAAAATTGAAGATATCATACATTTTTTTAAAATTAAAAAGTGGGGATTTTTAAAAAAAAAAAAAAAGTCTTATAAGAGAAATACTTCTGGAGTTTGGGTTAAGACCTCACAGAGAAGAGAAAAATGTCCCGGCGAGGATACTGGAATATCCCAGTATATTCTAGAACATAATTCGTATATATACGTAGAGTATCCTACAATTATCTGAAAGAAAAGGATGAGCAAAGGCTCTGCGAATATTCCTTGGTACGTATATTTCACGAACATCTCTAGAATAGTTTATTTTTCCTCTAAAAATATTCCAAACATTCCAACAAGAATTTTGCCAATGCGTATGCTAGGATCCATTCAAACCTACTGTTGGACAGTCTACGTACGTTACAGATAAATATGGGATACACGAGGGATATAAAGCTGCACGGCAAGACAACTGTATCCGTGCAGCTTTATATTTCCTGCTGAGTACAGGTCAAAACATTTCAGCAAAAGTATCTCGTGTAAATAATATAACAGGATACAATCTTGCATTATTTCTTTCAGACTTTCAGTCAATGTTTTTTTTAAAAAAAGTAATTAGTAATAAGATACTTCCACTTTCTGAGCCAATAAATTTGTCAGTCATTATTTAAAAACCAAGATAATTCCAAAATACAAGGAATCTATCTCGTAGGAATCTCGTATCTTTCTCAAGAAAAGTAAACTTTTAATAAGATGTATCTCACTTTTAATGACTTAACTTAAAAGTATTATTCTCTTTATTTGAAAGATGAATTGGTTGTTGTGTTAACTACTTATTAGCTTATTCTCGTGGTCTAATTCGTAAGACGAATTGGTAACAGCGTAAACTATTAATTAGTCTTTTTTCGTGCTTAAGACGTTTTAATTATGGAGTGATGGTACACAGTCACAGTCAGGAACGAAACTATGAAAGTTACACTGTAAAAATATGTTCAGGAAGAAAATATCGTACTTCAGTTCATAGAACGTTCGTTTGGCATTCGGGAGCTCCTGAGTTCGATACAAGTGGTGAGCCATCCTGATTAAAGGTTTTCCAGAGTATTCCCCTAGTCACACCTGGTAAGACCCGAGATGGTACCTTGAACTTAGGTCCTCGCGGGCTTCTTCTCGCACCCTTTACCCTACCCTATCCCAGCCTAACCCTTGGGTGCCTGAAGGTCAGAAATACATTCAAATGACGGAAGATGAACCATAAATAACTATTTGATTTTAATGTTAAGAAATATCACAGTTTCTAGTAAGTTTCTCTACGTGTGTCGTGATAACAATTAATGTTACAAATTTTGGATTGCTTTGAAATTTTAATTTTAATTATGGTCTTATGACTCAGAGTGGGTTGGCAAGAGTAGATGACAGGACGTGGGACAGAAGCCGTATAGAACCGAGTTCTGAATATACCCTCCCAGCATTACCGTGGTGTGTTCGGCGTTCACCTTCCGAATGGCGTTCTATCAAATGACCTACGGCCGTTTATCATTTAATTTTTATAAAGTCAACTAAGAACAAATATTAGCATTTACGAAACTTTTGTTCGATATTAGTTTTCGAGCTTTGCTTCAATTGAAAGAATATTCAAGCGATCTACTTCTTTGTTTGACCTTTATGAAACTTATTAGGTAATCAATGTAAAAAAAAAATGTTAATGTATATAAAGTCGTTGTGCGAAAAGTTATATTTATCAAATTTGTACACGTGAAAGTTTGTTCATACAAGATTTTGTCTGTGTAATCTTGACTGAGAGACATCCATGCTAGGGAATTTTTACCTTCTTTAAAACATGACTACTACTTCATGAAGAAACGTGTATTTTTCGTGTCTTGTAACATGACTCAGGTATATTAATTTTCCTTCTTTTAATCAATTTACAAATTTCTTTCTTTTTTTTTTGAATCCTCATTCTTTGTAGCCTTATCAATCCATGATCATTTAAAGTTTCCTCTAGGAATTCCACATTTCAAAAGTCTCTGGATTCTTTACACCATTTTTACTTGAGATTTGGTGCTATATATATTCATACATTAGTGCTGACCAAACTTAACATGTAATGCAATGAAGTTTTGGGAACAATCACTTATTCAACATTATATCAGCGGGAGGAGCAATAAAGAAGAGAGAAAGACAGAGACAGAGGGAGAAAGAGAGAAAGAGAGAGAGAGAGAGAGAGAGAGAGAGAAGAAAGAAGGGTGATTGATTAATTGCTAGTAGTTGAAAAAGATTGAGTAAGAAGACGAACGAACGATAGATAGACAGTGAGATTTCAACAAAAAAAAACTTTCTTTTCTTTTTTTTCTTTCATTACTGTGCTGACAGGTTTTATTCCTACTCTTTTTCCATAAAAAAGAAAGAAATTTAAGAAAAAACGAAAAAAAAGAAATGTAAAAATTTGTTTCTTTCCCATATCAGATATCATTTCCTCTCACTTTCACCCATTTCCTTCTACCCCAAGTGCTACCAAAGTTCTACTTTTCTTTTCATGAGAAGCTTCCTTTCTCTTTTTAAAAAAACTTTCTATCATTCTTGCGTGCTTTAATAGAACTGAAGAAGATAAAGAAGAAGAAGAAGACAAAAATTTATAGCCATTCTTTTATGTCTTCGGTGGAACGAGAGTCCTTCTCTTCCCTATCTTCATATATTTCCAAAAAAAAAGAAAGAAAAGGAAAAAGAAATGAAAGACGTAATGTCGTTATCTTGTTCTACGGTGCAATACAGCTAGAATAGGATGTAAAACCCATTTCGTTACCTAAGTTTTCTTTTCTTTTTTTTTTTTAGACAAAAAAATTCTTCATCACTACTTGATATGCTTCAGCATGAAAAACCTTCCACAGGTAATCACGTTTCGAGAAGAGAACACAAATTTTATCCGATATTAATGGAAGTTATGAAAAGAGTCCCTTCTATGGCACCGTATAGAAATAATCTTAGTAGACGATAGAGAGGATACATAGTAATTATAATAAAATTTCCATAGTGTAATTTGAAAGAAATTATACTGGATCTAAGTTAAAACAAAATTAATACAAAGAAAGTACCTGAAATGTCCTTCACTGTAAAAAAAAAGGACAGGTATACTTGTTAGCATTTAAAAAGAACCCTATGCAGATTTCAAATTAGTCAAGGTTCCCATCGTTACTGTGCAAGTTTAAAATGTAAAAAAGATTATGAATAAGAGGTTCTTCACAAGTTAAATTTGAATTAGTGAGTAGTTTTAGAAGTCTAGGTGATATCAAAGTTAGGTTGTTAGAAGCGGGAGCCAAGTCAGTATTATTTTGGTGGTAGTACATTAGTTTAATTAACTAAATTACAAAGGACAAATGAATTTGTCACTTTTCTTGCTATATAGTGTGCTACTATAGTAAGGCGCCAAATTTTGTAATCCAATATTACAACAACAATGAGAAACGTCGTATCAGTACGATGTCAGAAGTGACGTAATATTTTATGTTTTTTTTTAATTCCTAATATAGCTCAGAGGGAATTTTTGGTTTACTTTGTGGGTAGCCCAGCAATAACAATAACAGAAAAAAGGAAATAATTTAGGAAGGAATCAGTCTTCATCTGATTTAAGGTTCCATCCCATCATTTGTTTGGTAACACCGAAAGAAATCAGAAGAGAAAAAAAGCTCAGCTACGATGGATGGTCGCTGGATGGTCGCACGATAAATGTATTATAAACATGAATGAAGTATTATCTTTAGGGCATAATTTTGATTCTGGTTTTATAAGCCGACAAGGATTACTTAATTACTTGTTTAGATATTACGTGACTTGTAACTATGCCGCGTTTAACTTTGGACCACCTCCCTGCTTGTTCTAAAATTACGTATAATTTAATATTCCTTATACCTTTTTTTTTCATTTGTTTTGCTTTGGTGTGACTAATGACTTGCGGATCCTTTTCGTGTTTTTGAGTGACATTCTGAATATTAAAGACATTTTATGCGATAATAGGGAACGCCAAAGCTTTTAAGAATATATTGTGAAATCAAAATGTGTATCGAAAGTGTTCCGGAAAACTAAGTACGTACAAGTAGTATTCGAAATTGACTTTAAACAAATTACGTGATCCTTAATATTTCTCGTACACATTCTTGGACACCAAATAAGATAAGATTTGTATAAAGTTATGTTCTATTTGGCCTATATATGTTTTAATATCTTAATAAGAATAATTAATTCCTTTATTTTGTAAGAACTATTACCTTAAGAGTTGCCCATTACATTCATATAACTTTTTCATTAATGCCAAAAATCATAATTTTTGTTGTGATCCATGAACATAAATTTCAAGTAGTTCCTACTAGTCCCAATAGATGGCAATATTAACTATATTATCAATTCTTTCATCGTCGTATTGTTTACAATATGAGTCAAGAACGGAGAAAAGACATGTTATTGTATCTTAAAATTTGTACTTCTAGAAATAGAAAAAATTCTACCATGGTGAAAATCGAGTCAAAACATTTGCTTTAAATGCTTACATATTACGCAATCAATAGTGTTACAATTCAAAATTTGATATTTTTTTTAGATCTGAAGTCTCAATTATTTTATTATAATGTCAATTTCTGAGTTTAAACTCTCTCCTATCTCTTGCGAATCACGAAGAGTATCTGGAATCTTTACAAAGAACATCGACGATACTCTGCTTTTTATTTTATGTGTTACGAGAAATTTTATTATCTGTATGTCACTTAAACATTGTTTCTTAATTTAAAATAGTTTAAGATATTGATTTCATGTTATGGGTAGGAGACGGGCTAACGTGGCCCAGTGATAGTTTAATCGAATTTGATTTAAATCGATTCTAGGTTACAACGTAAATGTGTTTACAGAATTTTGTTCACGGCAACCAAAAAATTTACTGAAATATGAAGGGTCAAAGTATGGAGGTCCAGCATATGGGAATCAATGGGAAATGCTTTTATTTAGGTGACGACCGACAGGATAACGGGACCCTTGGATAATTGGATCAAATTTGTAGTTACTATTATTTTCAGTTTCTTTGTATAGATTCCTTGCCAGTTTAAACGTAAATAATGGTCTACTATTCTATTGTGAGCACATAACTATTTTTTGGCTTGAATATAAACAGGGATCGAAATTAACGTTTGGTAGTACTGGCCCACAGTTTCTTCACTGGACCTACAAAACTCTTACTGGTCCGTTTTCAGATCAGGAAATAATTACAATCAGCGTAATTTTTAGCCCACTTTAATATATTCATTTAGGCTACAGGCTTCTATAGGATACCAAATACGAAATGATAATTATAGCCCCGTCAAAATGATATGTTAAAGAAGCAAGCAAGATCCTACTTAACAAATAGAAATGCCTGATGTCTGAATTATCACACTTACTTTGCTTTTATTACACTCAATATCTTCTTCGGAAGAATCTGTTGGGAGTCTGGGGCCGTAGGGAGAAATATTGGGGCGTCTGGCTCTTTCTCCTTTGTTTATAAAGAAGGATACTGCCGGAGCAACGTCATAATTATAAAATAAATACGGATTCAGTGGTAAGACGGCATATCCGCGTTGCATAAGAGTTATGTTTCCTGTTTCCGGCACTTGCGGCAGAGGTGTTATGACCAGCAGATATGTTAGTTCCTAATATTCAGCGATTTCAAGATTTTTGTTTTTGTGTTTGAAAACAGAAAGAAAACACTTCGATAAAACACTAAATACAGCTATGTTTATTTATACATTGGGACTTTAGTTAAAGAGCACACTGGCCCACAGGAGTACTGACATTTTTGAGTTATTTGAAATTTTTTGCTGGTCGACGGCCAGTGGACCACCACTTATTTCGAAAGCTAAATATAAATAGCTAAAAAGTCGGATTTCAAGCAGCCATCTGTATTTCTGAATTCAAAATTATTGACTTCACAATCAAATTTCAGTGCCCCCTCCCCTGAAACTTTCAGATACGTGGTTCTAATGAAAAAGTAAGATCTTGGCTTCTTTTGAGAAAAAGATTTTGGGATGTGCATAATTGCTATTTCGTTTCCGTTCGACGGAGTGAAACTGCCTTTAACTATTTTTGACATTCACTTTTTATACGTCACAGTCTCTTGACCTTCTGAACTACTCGTGCATGTCAAAACAATATTTGTTCCGAGAAAATTATATCCATTTTACATCGAATTCTATGAGTATGGCTCCATACATGTTTTGCAAAATTTTGACTGAAGGAAACCGGCCGAATTTTCACCTTTGACCCTCTCATATTTTCAGGGCCAGTCAAAAATTATACGCACATTTACCATAACTCCCTTTAGATTGCACGCACTTCCTTTTGCTGTAGCATATTATAATCTCAATTGCTCCATTTTTTTTCTTCCGTTGCAGAGAAAACATGGCCGCTCCGCTGCAAGTGTGAACCAAGGAAGAACATAGGACAGTCATCCATTTTTCTCTGGTCTCAAGAGGTGTGTGTCAGGAGCTGAAATTCATCGGAGAATTTAAACGCAATACGGAGAGAGTGCTCTACTGCGTAGAAGTGTGTACTAATGGATAAAGAAGTTTAAAAGTGGCCAAATCCAGAATCACTAGTGAAGAAGAAATTTAAAACTTTATTTGGATTTATAGTTCGTATAAAATAAGTTTTGTCTCCGAAGATAAAGAAAACTTTTTACAAAATATTTGGACAGTGATTCTTAAAGAACCACAGAAAATAACAGACACAATGGCAGAAAATAGAAGCCTAAAACGTAGACGTTCTTTACTAGCTGAATGACATATTGCAACTATATGAGTCTACAACTACTAATATAAGTTAGATAGTTACGATCTAACGTTATGTATACGAAACGCCATGTTAAAACTTTGATTATTATTCTGATGTGTGGAAAACAAGTAACGTCATGCTTAGTTAGTGTAAGTTCCAAATGAATTAAATATTAGAATTCCGATATTGCATGTTAGTAAACTCTTTTTTGAAAAATTAAACCATTACTTTTTTTTTTTATTACTACAAAACTTTTGCTTGTCATTACAAAGCTGCCACAATAATTCTCAAGTGCGTATATGATTAGATCAAGCCGACGTCAAATATTGAAGAAAAAAATGAAACTAAACAAAGTTATTAATGGTACACAAGGTAAATAATGAACAACATTATTGAATCCAGTAAAACATTCGCCTGCACTTGTTTAACGGTGCAGCTTATCGTGCCCAGTTAAGTTAGTCCAGGGTTTTTACCAGGATTTTCAATTTGGGAGAGTTGTTAGTTGAAATTGGGATGGTGTAAGTGGAATTTTTCACAGCAAATTTTAAAGTAAGGGTGGAGTTGTAGAGATTTTGGGGAGGGTGAAACCCTCCACATGGCTGGATGATTGTGTTAGAGTCCCACTCATGTGAACGAAGGTTTCGTTTATTTATAGAAGTGATTTCCAACAGCACGTTTGGTGAACAATATTTTTCTTGTTTCTCAGTAGAAAGACCAGTAGGCATTGGTCAGATCTTGCCAGACGATCAAACTTTCCAAGGTTCCCAGAGATCTTACTTTTGAAATGAATTCCTGGTACCCTGGTACTTTTTTTTTATTAATTCTCAGTGTCGCTGTGTCATAAGTAAATGGTTCACCTATTTTTCTACCTCTAAATGTATTTTAAATAGAAATTCACTTGCATATAGTCCTCAGAATATCTTGCACAGTAGCCGATATTCAAAAAAAAAAGAAGAAGAAGAATCTCCCGTGTTTTTGTCATCGTTGTGTTAATGGAAGGTTTGTGAATGGAAGAGTTAAAAAAATAATTAAAAAAGGATGAAAAACAACACTTTTTACATTATTTTTTAAATACTTTTTAATTATTTATTTTAAAAATCCTTTTAAAATAATTTTATTTATTATTCTTTTCGGGTTATTTCGATATTTATATTTTTTCTCCAGCTAATATGTTGTGGCCCAAATCCTAAAGTATTCTGCAGCCAGCCAAACCCAGCCGCGGTACAGGCTAGTATTTATTTTAGGATAAAGAAGTCTGTAATAACAAAATATTTAAATTCGTTTTTAAATACAAGTAAATACATATATAGGAATATATGAAACTAACAGTGGAATGTTGTATTGTCATCGGAAGCAAGCAAGTTTTACAAAATTTCAAAGAAATCTGATTTATGGGAAGTGAGTTAAAAACCAATTACAAGATTTGTAGCAGAGATGATTACAGAGCAAGTTAATATAAAGAGCGTGTAAAAACAACTAAACTTTAAATACTCGAGCTGGAAACCCAATGTTACTGGTAACATTTCAAGACTTTGACTTCGCTTCTTCTTTACTCCACAAACACAAGAAGTCACGCCGGTAAAAGAAATACATTCCTCCAATTGCTTTGTTGATTTTATTTTATTGATGTTTCATAAAGGAAATTGTTACGCAGTAACAACTCCCTGTGAAAACGACGATGATAGTATAACTCATAAGTTGGCAATAGTGATGTAGGGTTCCACATACATATTACTCCTAAGAGTTAATTAGCGTTTTGTGTATGTTCTTATAATCTGCCGTAGCTAATAAAAAGCTCTTTTAAAATCAGCGAAATAGGACAAGATGTATGTATATTTAGAAAATAAATTGTATATCAAAATCAGAACTTTGCCGTGTCCCGATACAAATTTGAGCTGTACGGGGATTTACGCACGGGAAAGATTTTGCAATTTATAATCCATTTGCTTTTGTGTCTGACGATTGTCTCCTAGAACGTAGAGAAAATTTATCCTATTGTCGAGAATTTAAGGGAGTGACACCTTGAACAAAACAGTGGTGGTTTATAGTATATAAATTATTTTCTTTGTTACAAGAGTTAGTAACTCTTTTACTCATCAAGAAATATAAATCTCAATTGAGGGACAGACGTGTAATACTACCACTTTCCTCGTCCTTTTTATCGGAATTTCGTGGAAGATGGCTAGAGTGAATAAAGTTATGAAAAGCAATAATCGATGAAGTGGCTTAAAAGGATTCGTGTGGAAGATTAATGGATGACATACTTTCTATATTTCCTTTTTTTTCTTCTTCAAAAGTCGTACTTACCCGTGCAATATTTAGGTTCATCCGATTTGTCCCCGCAGTCATCCACTCCATCGCAATACAAATCCAGCCGGATGCAGCGACCGTTTCTACAGGGAAATTCTGAGATCCGACAAGCTGGGGACGAGACTACCACCAGTACGAGTAGCAGCACGCTCGACCCCAGCTGCCTAGCCACTGACAACATCCTCTGAAAGAAAAAAGAAGAGAAAAGGTATGTAAGTAAAAAAAGCATATTAAGAGGATCCCTTTTCTAATTTCTTTTGATAACCAACAATATTTTAAACAAAGATTTCTGAGCAGGATATAACATTTGTATAAAACTTACAAAAATAATTGTAATGCAGGTTGTATATTTATTCCTAATTAAATTAATTAAATTTTTAATTTATTCTTATTTCAATTCAAAAGTACTCACAAAAAAAAGAAGGTACAATAAATATAAAAAATATAAGAAACAAATATTTAAAGACACATTTTCTTAAATAATTTCTACTAAAATGTAAACAATAATTTTGTTTATACATGACTAAAAAAGAAAAGCATGGGGCGCTCTCACATATACAGTCACTTTATAAATTCTTGAATTAGCGCGCCCCATGCTTTTCTTTCTAGTAATGCATAAGCAAAATTATTGTTTACTTTTTAGTACGAATTGTTTAAGAAAAGGATGTCTTTTAAATGGTTTATTATTATTATTTTTTCTAGTTATTTCCCTGTTCGGATATTTTTTTTTCTCAAGCTAATATTTTGTGACCGAAATCCTAAAGTGTTCTGCAACCAGTCAAAACTCTACATCGTTGCAGGCTAGTATTTATTTTAGGATAAAGAAGTCCATATTAAAATATGCTTTTAACATATATAGATACATATGAAAGAAACAGTGGAGTATTGTCACCCGACTTAATTCGCTGTGCAAAATTTCATCATTGTTTGACGTCGGAAAATGAGTTAAATTAACGTTGCAAGATTTGAGGATATCACGAACCATTGTGAACTAAAGAAAAGAATGTAAAAAGTTGTAATGCAGGTTTAATACTTATTCTTAAGTTGATTAAAATTTTAATTTATTCTAGTTTTGATTCAAAAGTACTCGCAGAGAAAAAAAAAGTACAATAAACATAAAATAAGTACAAAAATGAACCTTAAACTTAATTCGCATCCAAACACGTAACCAAAAGAGGGCAGGGGGGCCGAGCCCCACTAGAATGATCGTGACTTCTCTCCCCCCAGACTAGCATATCGTAAGTTGAACTTTCACTGTCGAAAGGAAGAAATATTTTTTCTTTTTAGATTTTTAAAGTAACAGTCGCACCATTCTACAGTTTCTCTACATCTTCCTCATTTGTTTTTCTGTAATTATGTCTGATCGGTGGAAGCTAGCCACTTTTTTTGTGATCTATTCGGTCGGAAATTTATGACCGAAAGTAGTTTTTCAATAATGACAAATAGCTGATTAAAGTAGCCTTCTATACTGTAGATATATATTGCGCTTCAGATGGACGCCACTAAACAACACGGATTCAAGTTCGAGTAGATACAGAAATCTTACATCCGCTGATACTAAGACAGGCTAGTTAGGGAAGAGACTAGGTAAATAAATTATTATAAAAATAGAAAAAGAAAACAGCTTAGAGTCTTGTTGTGAGTAATAGAAACTCCACAAGAACTCAACCAACCAACTGATGACATTCTGCATAATGTCACAGAAAAAGTAAACATTATGCTGACAAACCTCTTACAATGGATCCAACAACTTGAATACAAATTGGAGCCTAGGAGTTATCCTAGGGTTTAAATTTTATATTATATGGTAGTAGGCCTAAAGATACGCAATCCAAAGCTTATATTCAAATTGATACAAGAAATGCTGTGTGTTTCTAATTAACTTTGTTGGGTTTTACAGGAATTATTTTTGTTTATAATACCGTTTATATACGATCGTTTTATTCTCGAGTATTTTCGTGTTGAACTTTATGGCACTACCACCTTACGAAGCCACGAGCCGCCACTGCATCTGTGTAATAATGTCTGATGTGCACTGTATTACTACATAGAATGACTCGCGTTGGATGCTTGTATACTGCTGAGATCTAGCATTCCCAAACGCTACTTTGAATAGTCCTCGCAGGACGTTACGAACTCGCAACGGACTTTAGTTTTAGTTGAAAATTAAGATTCACTTTATCTCTACAGACATGTGTCATATTGTAGATACTTTATTTTGTTTTAAATAATTAACTTTAGTATGGGATTCAAGATCATAATGACAATTGGCAATCCTTAATTTTCAGGGATGCTGTCCACAGCCAAGATCATCATTCAAAAATTCAGATCAGAAGAAGTTATAATAATAGCTTCATCCTAACCAATATCTAAACATTTCAACTTTGTACTCAACGGATTTATTTAGTGCAAGTTGAATTTGTATACCTCAATTACTGTACCAAAGTTAAGATTGTAGCGCGAGGTAAATATTTTTTGTACTACACCGTTGAGTTTTGATGACAATAATGTTTAGTTTGTCATCAACATATACAGGTGCTAAACAACAATTTTCAATTATGTGTATATCTGTATAAATTTTGTCTCAATAGTGGGTTAACAACTTCTTTGACTGGAGTCCCTAATTTATAGCAGTAAACAAGAAAACTATACAAATTTATATATTAAACACACAGATGCTATACGCAAACATCAATTATGTGCATTTTTCATTTGAAGTCTCTTATTTAAGGAAAAAAGAACAAAAGAAAAAGAAGTCAAAAAGCGAATGTTGATGGTTGTTTTAAAGATTATATATATATATCTATATATATCTATATATATATATATATAGAGAGAGAGAGAGAGAAATGCGAATATCCGTTTTGATATTTTTCAGCGGGAAGAGGTTTCGTCAAACGCAGAGGCAAAAAATACGATTGATTATCGATCATGGCTACCCATAAATATGTTATATAGTTTGCAGACATGCAGTAAGAGCCAGAGAGAGAAAAAATAGATAGAGAAGATGGTATAATAAAGATAGAAAGTACCAAGAGAGTGTGAGAGAGAAAGCGAGACAAGGTTAGAAGATGAATTGATCGCAAGAGACAGGTTGTTTGGAGGTTAGCGAGTTTATCTTCAACAAAACCATAAATCAACCCAAGAGAGCTCTTGTCTGCATTTCCAGGAGTCCAATCCTATATATGTATGTTTGCTTACATGTAATTTATATATCTCTCTATATATCTAGTGTGCGCGTATGAAGGTGAGAGTTCACAAAGTGCAAGTTTAAGGAAACATTAAGAAAAAAAGACAACATTTTCTTTTTTTTTTCGAAGAGGAAAAATAACTTTTGAAAATAGACTAACGTTTTAGGAGACTTGTCAGTTTAACTGACTGGAATAAAATAAAATGTTGAGATGTATATTTTTCTTGAACTTCTGACTTGTGGTGTAGACAAAATGTACTCTGAGGTCGAACTTTTGTGTTCATTGACTTGAATGACCACTGGAATTACATCTCCTTTAGGAAAGAAGTATTAGACACGTGAACGACTATTTTGTCACATATAAATACGGTGACTATACGTCCCGAACTTTCGAGTTCTGTCCCTGTGTCCCGAAAAAGTATTAAATGTTCCGAATTCCATAAGAAAAAAAAGCCTGTTTTACGTTTGGTTTACTGTAGAGCTCCTGATCGTTTCTGATTAGTAAACAAGGGATCAACTAATTAATAATAGCTTAGTTATAACTGCTTAAATCATACATGATTGTATTTTAACAAATGAGTCATAAGTAAGTTATTATAAAAACTCAACACTACCAGTTTTAAGTTCTAAAGTTTATGTTGCTGTGGTGTATTGTTTTTTAAACTCGAGGTAATTTATTTAAAATCAACTTTTCAGCTAAATTTGTGGTCAGTATAGAAAACTTTTCTTGGGTTGACCCTCAAACCACGCGCAAATAAAGGGGGAGTATTGTTCCCAAATTTTGACTGAAAATATATGGTCACTCTACATATAAGGGGAATCCCAATTTGGTTCAATTCAGTGGCGTATCGTTACGTGCATCTCAGTAACAGCGTAGAAGGCAAACTAATTCGTTATATAATAACGGGCGTTACAGACCGAAAGCTCCTGAGCGTGCCCCAACGCCATCTGTCCGAGGTTGGTGGAACTGCCTCCACCTGAATGACGGCAGTGTAGTCAGTTCTGCGCGCCATCTGGCCACGAACAGGCATATTAGGGGCTTTCTAGACCGAGTGACCGTCACGTCTTTATTCACGTGACTCCCCCAGTTTGCCTCACGACGCTGGGTGGATGTCGAAAAGTGGGACTCCAGCCAGGAATTGAACCCAATGCCACGCGGACATGAGTCCAACGCTCTAACTACTAGACTATGAAGTCCCGTAACTAATTCGTTAAAGTTGGATAAACGCGCACTTGTGCTTGAAACAATAGAGATATAAAAAAATCACTTCATTTAAATATCACTACAATTATTTGGTTCCACTCACTGGGAGACTTGAGTTGTTCAGCATCGAAGCGTATATAAAATAAATAACTGTACATTGTGTTCTGTATGTAAACAAACTCTGTAAACTATTTTGAGCCATTTTAGTAAGTAAAGACTCCGGCCCGTCTCGATTCCACTAGACGTTAAGTGTCTAAAATCCTGAAACATCCATGATCCAGGCGGTATTCGAACCCAGAACCTTGGAGTCTTTGGTCTGATTTTAAGATAAAGAAGAAAACGCAAAAATAAAACTCATTGGCTCTATCCATCTATAAGCCAGAGTCTTTTTAATGGGTACTTTTATAAACTCGTTTTGTATTTTAATTTATTTATGGACGTTTGCCATCTTTATCTTAGGCCGGGATAGGGTAGGTAGATGATAGAGAAGGAATCAACCAGGATCTTACTTAAGGCACCATCCCCAGTATTCCCCTGGTGAAAGCAAAGAAAACTCTTGAAAACTTGTCAGGTCGTGGAGTTAGAACACACGTACCAACTGAAGCTCACTCCGTTACCGCCTGGACCACAGAGGTTGCGTCTTTGCATCTTTGAGACAAGATGGAAAAAAAGTTCCTCAAATATTTCAGGATAAGCATGAATAGATAGATTCTAGCTTGTTATCCGCTCTTGGACATAGCATAATATTACTTGCGAAAATATTACTTTTCGGCTGGCTGTATACCACAACAGAGATTGGCTGTAATATTAAAACACTAGGATATTGATGATCTTGGACAAATATTTACTTCACTAAATAATTTTGCAAAAAAAAAAAAAAAAAAAGAAAAAAAAAGAAAAAAAAAGACTTTTCTCTGAAGCCGTAACCGAAGATAACAATTCTTGAACTTAATAAACCACTTCCATAATTATCTGCTTGAACACATAGTATAAATTTCTTATTTCAGAACATCACATCCACGTTTGTGCATTTTGTCTGTTAACTTTCTAGGCCCACATTGCTTCAAACATAAACAATTGAACATTGAACGATTACATACTTTTTGTTATAAAACACCCCACTAATGAATAAATTACTTCTTACTTTACAATTATGTATAACTAGATATTTTCTGAGGGTACAAGCCGAAGACATCGAATTGAGCAATTTAATTCCTAATGCGCGTGGAGAGATTCTAAACTGTGTTGTATTTCTGCAAGAGAGAGTTTAATCGCCTCCGAAATAGAGCATATTTTTTTTTGTCATGGAAGTAAGAGAAAAGGAGCATGAAAGGTGATTTCTCGTAAAACGCATTTTAAAGTCTAACTCCCCCGTTTACACTATTTGTTTTATATTCTTAAAACTGCTGTAACTTGGAGATTAGTTGCGCTTTCGCATTGAAGCTTTCTGAGGACTTGTACCTGTTATGAGTAGAAACTCATTTCTTTTTAGAATGCACATACCCCCTCCTTTCTCTGTACTGTTAATTGCCAGTGCGCATGCTCTCATATCCAACGTATATGTACGTGTTTTATTTTTTAATTACGTATGTGTTTTATTTTCGCAATTAAAAAGTTACCGAAAAAAAATGCTAGTACGCGACAGGTCCTGATATCGAATACGAAGTGTTTTCTATCGTTCTATATTAATCCAAGTGGAGACCAGAACTACCAATTTACTGTTTATAAAATGAGCTAGATTTCAATAGTAATGAAACATACAGCAGTTATATATTTTGCAGTGCAAATTTCTAGTAGTTTCTTCTTAGTTTATGATTCATTAAACTGATGTCTTGCTTCTATTTTCTGGATGTCTCCAGAAAACAAGTTTCTGAGAAATATTTGTTGGAACAGATACAGCAAATGTTGAACTATTTCTCAACATATTCCCTACCAGAATTGACATTTGCCATACCGTGGGATCAACTTTTGTATCCCTGTGTCGTAGAAGTCTGCCTTCTTGGATCGGTACCAGTGTCACAGTTTCGTGTCAATAAGGAAAATCTGCGGGAAATGAGTACTGAGTTCCGTCATCGTGAAGTGACGGTTCACCACAATGTTCTTGTCGCACCTGCTCCACAAGGTCGTCCGTAACGACGAATGGCGGCCCACTGCACTTCTGATCATGCACATTTGACCGATCTTCTCAAAATTGCCTCGAGCAGCGACGCACCACCTGCAGGCTCGTGACGTTCGCCCTATACACCTGATACTGTAAGTAGTCGGGAAGTTCAACTTGGTGCATACGATTGTCAAGTCATAAATTATCTGCTCTGTGTTGATCGTGAGGGAAACTTACTTTTTGGACGACCCTTGTATATTTCCACATGAAACGAATCGAATTCTAAATCATGAAAGTAATTTCAAATTTGTTGTCGTAAACTCGATACAAACTTCAGAGAGTTGACTTGTGGTAGCCACAACTTCAGGAAGAAAGGACCATAACGAAGCGACTATAACTGCCACGGATAATACGTATTACAGCATCTTATGTTCGTCACAATTCAGCACTGGGTGGCGCAACCAGAACTCAGTTTAAAGACAACGCTATATAGCATATGCAAAGTTTACTGATGAGCTATTAACATAAGTGACTTTTTCTCGAAAATAAGAAAAAGAAATAAAGTTTTCAACACATTTATAACGCATTTTGTCGTTAGGAACGAGAATCACATATGAATCTACACGGACGAAATCCTAGATGGCAGAAGAGGCAAGAATTTGGCAGTAGACAAGCATTTGGCTATCTTGAGCACCTTCAGTTAGAACTGAATGCCAACACTTGCCATTATTGTCGAAGCAATAAAGAATTTGCTTCGACACGATATGTAAAACGTTAACTGTATTTATAATAAACATGAAAGTCGGAGTATACAGACTGTAATGAAAAAATTAGTTACAGATTTTGGAAGGTGAATTCTGACATCGAGAAAGAAAAGAATTTTATGATATTCTGTTTTTCCCCGTGTATAAGACGCACCTTGATTTTCGGACACGAAATTTAGAAAAAAAATATGGAACTTATCCTATATATAAAGTAGTTGAACCAAGTTTTATTCATCCTAAAAATCATACGTATCACAACAATGAGCACAACAACTGTGGATATTAAGAGTTAGGTTACTTAAAAAGTTATGCAAGCTGGTATGATGTATTAAAAAAAAAATAATACTACGTTAATTTATTGGATATGTGGCGGCATCCTCTAGCGATGGTAAACAACATATGTGAAGCAGAGAAACAGCGTTGCAAATTGTGAAAATTATACTAACTTAAGCACGAAAAATTTCAACTTTTCTTGAAAAGAAAGAACTGACTTTAGCAGTTTACAACATTGCGTTCTGTTCTGCACATATGATACTTACCATCATTAGATGATGTCACATAGTACTACTACTTGAAAAATATATATATACCAGGTTAGCAACACTGATCGCCATATGGCATCGCTTCTTAACTCCTAATACCCACTGTATTGATACAATCACTTTCCTGAAACTAATTTTTTTAGCGCATCGTTTAAGATTTATGGCGAAATATCATTGTGTTTAACCATTGTAAAGAGTCGACTTTAGGCTTCTAGTGACAAACCCCGTAACTCGAAAACGAAGCGAAATTAGATCCACGTTTCCATGATTTTTTTCTTGTTTCAATGTCAACATACACCTCCTAAAAGTCTGTAATCATATTCTCTTTACACCCTGTATATATCGTGTCGCGCTAGTTAAATCTTTAACTTGTATTCGTCGCATCTAAAGCGCTATAGGAATCAGTCCACGTAGAGACAACTATCGAAATACTCTTTTAGGGCGGTCTAAAATTTTTAACACCAAATTTCGTTAGGAAAACCCCGTGAGGTTAAAGTTTCCAAAAAAAAAAGTTAATTGTTTCGTTCTTTGCCTTGTTCTGCAGCTCATTCTTGCCATGTTATACATATCGGCTCTTCCAAATCGGCCTTAAAGTATTCTACTTTCAGAGAATAGATAGGAATAAATTAGATTCAAGTAACTATAAGTAATTGGAAAGAACAGTCAATTAATATAGAAACTGGAAAAGCAGTTCTAATCCACTGTACTCTCTGCTAGCGCCAGTGTGTATTCTAAACCGTTAACTCGCATTAGACAAATTTGATGCGTGCCTTTGATAATCTTAATTATCTATTTTATAATTGAATCGAAAAACATAATTCATATAGCACAAACAAACGTTGCTTTGTTTCGAGATAGCTGAAACAATAAACAACCTGACATTTAGTTACAAAGTTCAAATTACACTTTAAAAAAATTTGCAAAATCGTTCAGGGAAGCTAACGGTATGAACAATAGGGTTTAATGTGATATCAAAATTACCACTGTATATGGATTAAGACTATCGGTCAAGATATACAAATAAAATACTAAAATAAATTATTATTAAAAGCGATTTTTGATTAATCATGTATTGTTAAAAAATTTGGTTATTTTTTTTTTATATATCCCGTAATGTTTCAGAAACAAAATGTCCACTAGCAGTAGTTCCAGAAATCACTACGTGATCTCGTTTACGTTAGGGAAAGTTTTAGCTTGTGCGCTTTGCGCACATGCGCAGAAAGAGGAAACAGTTCCTTATCATATAACACATTTAATACTGGTCAAGTGTTTGCTGGTGCCATCACGATGGATTATTTTTTACAGAAATGTGAAATAGTTCCGATCCTTAAGTGATAAATGGGAGAATGATTAAAATGCGGCAAATTTCTTGGCAGTAACTTCGCTTATGTCGTCGGAGATCGAAAAACGCATTTCTGATTCTATATACTGTTTTATTCTTGGTGAGATAAAAATGAATTTTATGAGAGGTGACAGCAATAATTTTATTCTTGGTCTAATCTATAGGACGCTATTACTAAACGACCGGAGTTCACGTCACGCTTAAAGGCTTCCATTTTAGTCCTATTATCTCTGAAAACTGAACGATGTCTGGTTTTTATCAGTCAAATTACTGGAAATTTCCATGCAATTATGTTGCCTGGTATTTTTTCAGGAATATTTCTAATCGTTTTCTTTTTTTCATCAGAATATGGGATGGTCGAATGAATTTTCTTAAGAAGTTAGCGCTATTTCTACAGATGGTAGTAGTATCGCTAAGCTAAATTTCTCTTTTTCTATCGCTCCTGACTTCCAAGCCTGACTTCAGTTAGAGAAATTTTACAGCACAAGTTTCTGATATATGAATGAGTTCGTTCACAAACTTTGTCAGCATAATAACGTACGTAAAAAAATAGTTCTGTATCAAAATCTAAAATAATGTCCTGCTGTATGTGTACTTCAAAAAATGCATTATCTTAATAAATCAAATATTTTGGTTAATTTTAGTTAATCGAAATCGTGTACCATATAAATAAACTACTTGGTCGAACCCGAAGTATATCAGATTCTACCTACACCATGAAGAATAAGAATCAAGCCAAGAAATGTAAACATAATAGAAACTTTATAAAAGCTGCCATCATCCTGGTCCTACTTCCATCATCCTCGCATTTGAGGAGTTGCCGCAATCACTGATCTCAAAATGGCAATAACCCCATCATCATTCATGTTGTGCCCTTGAAGGTTCCTTTAAGCCGTGTTTTATTCATTCCAAATCGGACGTTCGCTGCTGAAGCCTGGCGATAGCACATGTGCATACTGGGCTCCACCTCACTTGTTTATTCTAGTGTTCGATTTATCTTCCTTAATACTGTTAAGGAGCTCGATTAGTCTCTTCCTTTATTCATTTTGTTTCAGATGTATCTTTAGTTGTATCTTTCAGTGTATCTTCTCAGCGAATGTCTTCACCAGTTTCATTATCTTTTCATTCCAATATACTTAGTACTATTCTCTTCAGCACGTCTATTATTACGTATCTTCTGGGTTCAGTGGATTTTCCCCATTCTTCTCTGTATCCACATTTCGACGGCTCTCTCTTTTCTTTCTTCATTATTCGTAGATCTCTCATGAGAAGTCATATGGAAGACGGAAAGTGGATTAAGAAGGGTTAGTAAATGACCTGTGTAAATTGACAACTGCATCCCTGAGTAAAATACGTTAAGGGCTCGAACACGTACATCTCCGCATTATCGATCCGAAATTCCTGACTTTTCCACTACATGATGAGGCTACTATTGTGACGCCATCTGCTATCACTGAAATCTATACAGTTAGAGAAGTCAAAGGTAAATAAGAATACTTTGGAACAATCTTACCGAGCACAATGATGACAAATACATTCTTCGATTCTGCTATTCACAGGACACGTCATAGTATTTCACTTTATTTATTGCTTTTACGCACCTATAGGCCAGGGCGCGATAGGATAGGGGAAAAGATACCGGAAGGAGTCAAGCAGGACCTAAGTTAAAGGTGCTACTCCGGCATTTACCTGGCTGGTGTCACTGAGGGAAACCCTGTAGAGATTACAAAAGTGTGATCATGGTTAAGAATTGATTAATCAGGATTAGAATTGTTTACTGTTTCCTTTAGGCAACTCTGGCTTAGGCGGGGATGTGGTAGGGACAAACTATGTTCGCAAGTAGTTAGCTAGGGTTAAGTTTACAGGTAGCATCCCGGCGTTTTCATGATAGGACTGAGGAAAGTCCTGAAAAAAAAAAACTTAGTCACGATGCACGGTCGCTGGGATCATTCCCAGGACTTTCTGCTTACTAAATCTAGTATTCTACCAACTGAGATAGTCTAGCAGTCAGAGGTAATGCAAAAGATTTTTTTTTTAATGCATCTCCAAGACAGACGAACTAATTTAGTTATTCTCCCTGGGGCCTGAATCAGTACGTATCTAGGTCAAACCTGTCTCTAAACTAGCACTATTGTTGTTCAAAATCTACTCTGAACAATTCCCAACGTAATATCCCCCCTTCCTCCCTCCCTCCCTCTCTCTTTCTGTCTGTATATATATATATATATATATATATATATATATATATATATATATATTGCTATTATAAACCAACACCATGTTGTGACGTAAGAATGCTAAATGAAGGTTTTGGGTGTCAGACCACAAAATCAATGATTACGGTGTGTCATGATATCGCTTTATTGAGTTGCGGTTTTTACTCTGTGCATGAATGACAGCGTTCAGAAGCAGCTTATTTGAATAGATTAAGGGTAAATTCCACTGAGGTAGAAAATATTCGTTGTGATATTATTCTAAACACCTATAGCTATGGGAACAAAAGAACAAAAGACGGCAACAATATTAGGCGTAATATTAGGAAATCACTTTGTTATTGTCTTCTTCTTATTATTATTATAGTAGTAGTAGTTGTTGTTTTAGCAGTAACGTAATAATAAACGAAGAGCTACATTGCAAAACAAGCTATATCCCCCAGAATGTATTTTTCAGAAATGAAGAAAATATCCCACACAATGATATATTTACAGTTTATTTCAAAAGGGGATGTTTCTTCATCCAAATATAAGTGTAATTCACATCACATATTTCACAGCATAACATTAAAAATAAGAGATTGCCACAAGGCTATAGTAGCAAAAAAAGACTTTGTTTTGGATACATATTGTGTTGACTAATAAAGTTATTGCCAATCTCAAACCAATCTGATGATTTTGCGAAATTGTTTCACATGCTCAGCAGGGTGATCAAGAGCAATACAATTAGAATCTTGGTCTTGCCTAGTTGATGATTAATGCTTGTAGAATCTTCTCTGACATTCAGTTCACAGCTTTCAAAAAGATTACGAATTATCTCTTATTTTAAGCTCTGACATCGTCCTTGAAGATATTGTTGAAGTTGAAGCAGGGGCTTATTGAACGGTTCCTTTTTTTCAGGAAGTGAATCGGAAGAACCACTCTCCCTAAAGTGAAAAAGGTTTCACTGAATCTTTTATTAAAGTTTGTAAACTTAATCCTTTTCTGCTGTTTGAATGACATTTACTAGTTTGCATCTCAGTGAACACGTGCATTTGAAGTTATTAACTGATCAGGTGTTTCGAGCACAGTCAAAATGTTTTCTGAAAATAATGTATTTGTTTTTTTCTTCTCAACGAGGAATAGTTTCCATATGGCATAGAGTTAGTTACTTTCTAAATATAAATATTACGAATATTGTATTTTGTCATGACGTCAATTAAGTATCGTATTCCTGGAATATCGCGGACTAAACTAGAATAATCGTTAAATCCAAAACATTTGAATCTTTTTAGTATAATTTTAAACCACACTAACGCGAGCAAAATTACCATTATATTTTTTTTGGATGGTTTTATGGACATTTTGTACGAATTAAAAATATATGAAATCATAGTGATTCTATGTTCGAGTAGTAAATGTGTTTTCATGACCTCTGTAGTCAGTGTTTCTTCCAGATGATTTCATTCTGGGGGCTCGTGGATGGCTCACGAAAATGACAAATAATGTATATTGACTCCAATGTACTAAAATATAAAATAATAATAATGTTACTTAACAGTATATCGTACTTCCTTACTTAACCTCAAAATAACATGATCAATATTTATAGAATGTGCTATTATGTACGTACATTTTGCGGGGAGCAGTTGAAACCCGGGAAAGGGTGGGTCAAAGCCATCTGAAATCATACCTGAAAGAAACTGTGGCTTGCACAAAAGTAAACGAGAAAATCATTGCTCAACTGAAAAAAACAAAAAAAAGCAATACTTATATGTCTGTTTGAAATCTCAGAAAGTACTATCGGAAGATTTTTTTATATATATAAGAAAAATTCAAATAACAGTTTTGTTGAGATATCTGAAATCCTTTCTAGCGGAAAACCTACCGCTCTTAGAGTTTGACTCTGTCTTAGTTCCTCTTTCTTCGTCTCTCCGTACGTCAGCACCTTAAGAATGGGTACCAAGCAATACAGAACAAGAGGTACAGAATACAAATCATATAGATATACACTCCAACAAAATCACATCCGGAGGAGGAAGTCAAATACCTATACGAGGAGATACAGAAGATTTTGGATAACATTAAATCACATTGTAAAATGTAATGGGAAACATCAATGCGAAAGTAGGGACTAAGCAGAGTAGTGACACGAAAGAGGGAAACTTTGAATTTGGTAAATGAAAAAAAAAAGAGGGGAGAAGTTGGTGGAACTTCATTTCGAATACATTTTTCAAGAAGCTGCTCCAGATGAAGTGGACATGTCCCAAATGGGACTAAAAATGAAATAGACTACGTTTCATCCAATAATAGGGAAATTCTTTAAGACGTCTCTGTTCTGAACAGTTTCAAAATCTCCAGTGATCATAGGATGGTGACATGTAAGATAAGCTGAAAATAAATACTAGACTTGAGAGGAAAATGCTTATCAGAGGAAAACTTCTACTTTTACATGTAGAAAATCTATCGAACAACAGAGAGACATTCGAGATTGAACTAATCAACAGATTCAGCGCCTTGGAAGAGTTAAAAGATCAAGAAGATATCAATAGCAGGAATGAATTACTGACTGAGATAATAAGAGAAACAGCAAGGAAAATAGCAGGTAACAAAAAGAAAAAAAAAGATCAAAATCTCAGAAGAAACTAGACTCGTGATGAAGAAAAGAAGGGAAATGAAAGAAGAGGAAAAGAAGAGAAGAGAAAACAAAGAGAATTGAGTACATAGAGCTAAATAAAACCATAAGGATGAAAATAAGAGAGGATGTGCGTAGATATAACGAGCGTCTTCTTAGAAATACAGTAGAAGAAAACAAGAGCCTGAAGAAAACCAAACAGCAGCGCATAATAGGGAAGAAGGAAATAGTTTCAGTCAAGAAACCTGACGGGAACGTAAGCAGAAATAAAGAGGAAAATATAAACATATTTGAATATTTCTACAGGCAATAGTATTACTCCGAAGAACTAGGAAAAGGAGATCAAGAAGAAAATGATGTAAAAGCCCTAGACGTAATGAAAGAAGTGGATAAAGTACTTTGCGGGATGAAGGACGGGAAATCGTCCAGGGGAAGTTGGACTCACAGCAGAGATGTTTAAATGGGAAGGTGAAAAGATGAAATAGGACGTTGCCAAATTATTCTCAATGTGCCTGAAAAAGAAGGAAATACCCTCAAGTTGGAATAATGCCATTATTAATTTGTACAAAAAAGGGGACAAAACTATAGACCAATTAGTTTATTGTCGGTTTTATACAAAATGTTCACCAAAGTCATTTTGAATCGTATTGAATGAGACAGATTTTAACCAAGGAAAGGAACAAGCTGGATTTTTACAATGGACCACATAGAATCATAGAATGAAGTTATGGACAGGACTAATGAGTATGAACTTCCACTATGTCTGGAAGACATAGATTTTGAAAAATCTTTCTATTCGGTCTCCTTGTCAGCAGTACTTAAATCACTTGAACATCAAGGCATCGAAAGTGCATACATAAAGTTACTGCGAAATATTTACTCGACTGCCACATCTGTCATTAGACTACATCAAGAGAGAAAAAAATTAATTTGTAAAAGGAATAAGGCAAAGAGATTCAATTTCTCCCAAACTGTTTCCAGAGGTGCTGGATGGAGTGTTCTAAAATTTAAACTGGGATGAAGTTGGAATAAAAATCAAAGGCGATTACCTTAATCATCTACGATTCGTTGATGATATAACCCTGTTTGCTTCAAGTGCAGCAGAAATGCAAACCACAATGGAAGAGTTGAGTAATGAGAGTTCAAAAGTAATACTTAAAATAAATTTACGTAAAAGAAAAGTAAAGTACAATAAACATACTGAAAAGAAGGAAATAAAGATTCACGGAGACAACAGGCATAGTTGGTGAGTATGTTTACTTAGGGTAGGTCAAAACATCGAATGCCAATTGCCAAGTTGACGCATGAAATAAATAGAAGTTATAAAATGACATGGAGTTCGTTTGGAAGACTATACTACTTTATTTTCAAAACCAAACTACCAATAGGGCCGCGGCGGCCCAATTCGAAGAGCGCTCACCTCTGGTGATGAGGGTCGTCACATCGATCCCTGCTCATGCCATATGGACTTTGTGGTGGACAAACACAGTTTGCGTGAGTTTTCTCGGGGTTCTTCTGATTCCTCCTACTTTCTTCATTCTACCAATTCATCCCATCATCATCCATCCGCTCTGAGCTAAAGTTGCCTAAGGCTTTAAAATTCAATTCAATTCAGCAAACAAACGAATGTAACGTTTATAAGCATTGTGTATTACCTGTAATGATGCAAGGCTGTGAAACTTGGACATTGAATGCACAAACGACTCAAAGATTGAGAGTCACACAAAGAGCAATGGAGAGATGCACGCTAGGAAGGAAAACAAATGAATGGTTTCACCAACAAACAAAGGTAGAAGATATAATCAGGACTGCGAAGAAGATGAAGTGGAGATGGGTCGAACACATGGCTAGACGAACAGATAGAAGATGGACGACGAATATACTACATCGGATTCCCAGAGAAAAGGAACGACCGAGACGACGTCCAAATGCAAGATGGGTAGATGAAATCATGCGCTTTTTGGAAGCTACATAGATGAGCATAGCAGCAGACCAAGACAGGTGGAAAGAAAAGTGGGAGGTGTTCATCCAGCAGTGGATAGAAAACGGCTGAATATTATATATATTCAGGGTGGTTCTGGAAATCTGTAACTTTTAGAGGAAACACTTTTCAATAGCTCAAACCTTTTTTCAGCTAGAAGACCTAATTGGCGGTCAAAATTAACATGGTGTAGAGGTTTTTCGAGACTTTTCGGATGCTGTTACTCAAGGGGACTAGTTAATAAAAGTTTCCAAACTAAAGTGAAATACTAACTGGAATATACGGAATCAAACGGTGAAATTTTCAAGAACAGGGGCGTCCCGGGAATTCTGTTCCGGGGGGCAACTTTAACATGTTAAATAGAAACAATGGTTCATTTTGCTTTCTTGGAAACAAACATGAAATTTTGAACAACTTTAAGAGGAAACAGTTTTTAATATCTTCAGTTACAAGAACTACTTGGTAAGTTAACTGATGACCTGCCAATGAACTCCTGTAATTGCCAAACGTTAGGATATTTTAATGAATGCTGTTACATTAGTTTGGAACTTTTATTTACTAATCCCTGTGAGTTACAGTATCTGCAAATCCCGAAACACCTCTACGCCATGTTAATTTTCACCACCAATAAGGTTTTCTAGCTGCCAAACGGTATTAGCTATCGAAAAGTGTATCCTCTGAAAGTTGTTAAAAATTTAGCAATTGTTTCAATGGGAGCGAAATGAACCTCTGTTGCCGTTTAAAAATTTTAAATTGCCCCCCGTAGAGGTATTCCCGAGACGCCCCTGATTTCAGAAGCATCACCATGTAGTTCTGCACATACACTTTGGTATTAATATTTTTGTTTCAAAGATTTCTGTACACTAGCAGCTGAGTTATGGCCCTGTTACGGATTTCCAGAACCACCCTGTATATTCATAGTTTTATGTTATAAGCACATTATTCTTTTTGAGCTACTAATGACCTTACTTTGGAATTAAAAAAAATTCATTTTCCTCCACACTTAAAAATAAATCTTCCTAATGAACTTCAACATTCCTGTCTGGAAACGAAAAAGACATTGTTTTGTAAATATTTCTTTACGTAAATTATCTTACAGTAACGAATACGTATTCCATTGCTGAATAGTTGCAAGTCGCTCAACAAAGCTGGACAGAAACAAAACAAACAATTGTATTTAATGTTCTGCATACAACTTTAATTCGTTTACAGAAGGTGTAAGAACGTTACCATTTGATTGTACATTCTAATTTCCACAAAAGGTAAAAAATATCAAATTGATATTAGTGCCATCTGGGTTTACAAATCTAAAAGTAATTTACAAAACATGAATATTTGGGATAAAAGCTAATCTTAGCATTAATTTTGAAATTATTACGAAATATCTCAATCTGAGTACCTTTGAAACAAAAAACAAAGGTCAAAACGCAATACAAACACACCCACCTACCTACCCCTCCACTAAATAATTAACGATTCTGAGTAAGAAATAATACCATTAAAAAAAGGAAACAAATTTATTTAATACACAATAAAATTGAATTCCTGACTTCTATGAATTAAACGTGAAAAGCTGAAATTCGAAATTAAGTAAGTAATGGTCGAATTGAGGGGATCCGGTGAGATGCCACTCCCCCCCCCCTTAGTTCAAAGAAAGAAAAAAATAAGTACTCTTTTAGTAGAATAAACGAAATACATAATCATATTTAAGAATACATCTTTGATGTCATTAATATAAGCGAAAGCTTGTGTACTACTGCAAATGTAGACTTGATATTCGAAATTAAATTCATATGTATTTTGTAACTTACAAGTTCATATTATAGTCTGTTTTGGACAGCTTTCATAGCTAAGTTAAAACAGATGTCGGGTCGCACAGCTAACATAAAAACTGAATTCGAATGTCCCCATGCCATTTGGCTACAGTAAAGTACAGTAAATTAACTGTAAAAACAATGTTAACCACCTCATGTATTTGAATTCTTTTAGTGTTGGTCTTGCACTCTTGAATTCTCAACTAACCTGTATTTTAAAATAGAGATACTGGAGCCTAAGTATTATCTACCCCAGAGCGCCATTGAACCACTGGTGGTTCAAGTTCGGCGGCCACCAAATATGTTTTATATGTCAGCTAATTGGTGCCTGGACAGTGGCTTCCATCATATCGACATAGGGTTGGCAAAAAACGTTCGGGCCTTAGTCGGGTGACTGCCGATAAGTGGGAAAATATCAGCGGGTCAGAGATCGCCCTAAGGCGGCATTTAACCGCTTGACCCTGTTAAACCGTCAATTGTTTTTTCAACGTTATCAACTGTGACGCTTAGTAAGAAGCAGCCATTAACCGTCTATGAGATTTTCGAATTACAATGAAAGTGTTCGAATAATGTAATTTGTTCCAATTGCTTTAGCAGTATTAATATTATGCTATGATGATTTTATTTCGAAGAAAAAAAAATATCTATATCATGGAAAAAAAAATAACAGGTATTTTTACCATGAAACGTCTACAGTTTCATGCTTCAGTTGTTCTGTAATGCAGGTACTGTCTACGTCACTACTTTCTGTGTTTGAGTTTATGAAGTACGTAAGCGACGTAGTTATTTCGATTGATGTCCCCGTAGCGTATTGGTTAAAGTGTCTGACCGCAAGTCCCAAAGTCGCAAGTTTGAATTCAGCCGCAGAAAAGTAACACAAAAGGACCTCTCCCAAAATCAATGGAAAAGTTATTTCGGGCAAATTCATTGAAACTTTGTATTTCGGTAGTTTAGAACATCCTTAGCGGTTTGAATGAGTCATGAAAATTGAATTTAGAGCTTCTACGAAGTTAAATAAGTATAACCTGAAGCTGCTTATAATGATTTGGTAAAGAAAGTATAAAATCTTCGGTTATTATTGTACCTCTGAAGCTAGATAAAGGGTTTTAGGTACGTGGGTATATATAGTATATTGCACCAATCCTCTGGTATTTGGAATATGCTCGACACAACAATATGTAAAAGTATCCATCAATTTAAGGTTTGGAAAATGTAATTAATACTCATAATGCGGATGGTTATTGTGAAAATTATGTAATTGACCTATAATTAAGATAAACACTTTTTCGTGTAGATAGAGATAAAATTAGCTCTATCTACAAATAATTAAAAATGTACCACTATCACAAAAAACTCCAACCGTGCTAAAGCTCTTTGCTTTCACCTAATCACAAGACTATAATATTCTGCCATATCAATTAATGATAAACGACTGATTTACATTGATGTACACGACCTCTCTAAGCAAATGAAATGAGAGATGAACTCGCTACTAACACGTGCACAAAACTGCAACGCGACAACAATGCTCAGTGATAAACCATGTAGGAAAAAAAAAAGTATTACGGTGGTTAGATTGTCCGTATACCAGAATCCGGCAAATCGAACCAAGAAGTCACAGTCGATACCTTTTTTTTTTTTAACTTTTAGGAATCCGAATTTACTATCAATCAGTTTAAAAAAAAATCTATTGAAAAATTTCCATATAAAAGTAAGAATTACTATACGAACGATTAACAACTTGGTGACTAAATCTAGTATAATTAATAAGGATTTTTAGTATATAACATTTGTTAAATTTAATACAATTATTGTCTCTTTTAGGGTCATTTCAATATTTCTGGAACGTTTGGTGAAATCCGGGACAATATAATATCCCGGCGGAACCTTAAAAAGGCGGGACAGAGGGTTTATATCTTTGACTGTCCCGGGAAATCCAGGACGTCTCGTCATCTTAGATATAGTCTTTTTGTTGGTGTAGTAATAGTAGTAGTTGTTGTTGTACTAGTATAAGTAGTGCTGGTTGTACCACTAATAGCAGTACCTGTACTATTACTACTACTACTAATAGTAATGGTACTTGTATAAGTAATAATAGCAGCTGCAATGGTACTAGCGGTGATGTTCTAGTAGTATTATTAATGTAGTGCTTTCTGAAATAGTAATAGTGGTTGTTGTGGTACCGGTACTAATAGTACCGATAATGTGCTACTTGTAGTAGCAGTAGTAGTGGCTGTATCATTACTAGTACCAGTGAATTAGTATCGCTATATTGGAAGCGATGGCCAGAAATTACGATATGAAAGAAGAGAACGAAAAGCAATTGCTGTTCCCCACTCCTCTCTCTCTCTCTCTCTCTGCGTATGTGTGTACATGTACATTTAATTTCGAGTGAGTTTTATGTCATTGGAATTTATTTTGTTCATACCACACAAACACTTCCTGAATAGGGGAGGATTAACATGAGTAATACAGGTTGTTTTTTTTTTTCAATCTTTTCGAATAGAACGCAAATAATTGATGCAAAAAATGTGGAGTGTGGTATCATGAACAGTGCATTGTTAATTTTACCAATCATGTAGAAAGGGTAATCACGCACACGCAACGAAAGCACATAATGAATGAGGTGAATGTATTGAATTCTAATAATTTTATTAGAAATGCATTTAATAATAATAATACAAAAACAGTGGTGCCAACCCTAATATCTTACATTGCCTACATCTTTCAACTAAATATAGAGGTGATTACCGCATGTGTATATATAAATAAAAAAAACGTACACAGACCGGTACTTTAGTCGTCACGATCACGGCTGTGATCGCATTGCAGAGGCAAGCCGTATGAATACTGGGAGAGTACAGAAACAAAGATACTGATTGGCCTTACTTACTTTAATCGATTATATTATACTTAGTCCTCAATTACAGGTACATGATTTTACATTATTCTTTTATCGATTCTACTTGTATGTGTATTGCAGGTCTCTGGTTCGAACATTTTGTTATTTAATTGGTTGTTAAGCTCAGTGATACGTTCACTCTATACCTTTTTTTTTTAATCTATCTCCTCCGAAGTTTCTGGATCGATGATCGTCAATTTTTATACAGAGATGTTGGTTGTAGAGGAGAAGGTTTATAGATTAAGAAATTAATGACAAATTGTATGGTTTCCATGGTAACGGTACTTTAAAAGAAAAACGGATTTTCACCAAGTATGCAAGAACGGCTGGACCTATTACATCCAAACTCGGTATTCTGGTAGAGTGGACAATCCTTCATGTTTTAGCCACACCAGAACTTCCACATTATTACCGTTTCCATTGGAACGAGACTCAATTACTAAAAGTCTCACGTGAGAACGTTTACGCTAATTTGCTTCAAACTTGGTATAATTGTATAGGACTTAACCCTTCAGACTTGGACCACATCAATAATATCAAACTATTTAGCATTTCCATGGTAACGAGACGGAATTATTATGAGCTGGTTGCAGCCAAACTTTCCATAATGATATACCATTAATCAAAGGTAAGGCGTTCAGAGGTCATAAGCTTCCTGTTGCATTTCATTTATAGGCAAATGAAGGCAAGACGTTCAGGGGCAATAGTAAATATAGATGACGTCACTTAGTTACGGCGGACATTTTGAGAAATATTTATATGATATGTTAATATTTCACGTTTTAATTGTTGTACGAAAATGGAATAAACGATATCTTAATCAGGATTGGATCCGAAAGTAGACAGTTCAATCAGAATAGCACGCATATGTGACGTCAGAAAGTGCAAACCACCATCTTGCAAAATAATTAAATTTTAATATATTGCATTGTAGTCATCGTATCGAGGTGGAATAAAGAACGTATGGGTGAGAATAACACCGGGAATCTTATACATCTATATGTTAATAACGAAAACATGTGACGACACATCCTTTCTGGCCGCCATCTTGAAAATTATTTACTTTCGAATGTTCCGGAATCTAATGGCCATATCAATCGAAAATGCCTTGCTAATAATTGCACCGGTAAAAAGAAACAGTAGAATGGATTCAAAAAAAATGTGACGTCACAAAGTACACTCCGCCATCTTGGAAAATTATTAAATTTCAATATTTCGCATTCTAATATAATTATCGACGTGGAGTAAACAATTTGTAGTTAAGGTAGTCAAACCCTATGTGCTTAAGGAAATCCCCTGTCCCATGCCCCGAAAATGTATTTCAATACCAGCAACCCATAAGGCTTTCCGTTTTACTTAGCCCACTTTACTCCTATCCTATATACTTGGATGAAAAAATACTCTCATTAAAATTAATTTTTGTTTGCGACGACGTTATTACTTCCAGCAAAATAATCTGTTTCGCTTTATAAACATTAACTCGCTCAGCTCAATTTGGTACACATCACCAAAGACGAATGGGTCCTAGTAATTCCTTACTATAACCACCATGGTTTGTACAGTACTTTGTCTGCCTGTAATATTCTACACAAGGTGTGACCTCAAGATCACTATTAACGTGATTAATAAAGTCATTGATGCCATTTTGTAGAAAACAATTAGACAGTCATTATACCTTATCCAAGGACCTTCAATTGAAGACTAGACTATCAACGAACTCGATTCTGCTCACAAGACTGGCATAAAATCCACACATTGAATGCTACCATTCGTTCCTTCAGACTTTCGCAGAGTACGCACTAAATTCAAAGAGCGGAATTCACCACGATTTATTATTAATTTTAAAGGCCTTTAGGCATCTGAGGCTCAGGCAGGGATAGGATGGGGGAAAGGATTGCGGAAGGTAGATGGCCAGAGCTTATTTTGGTGGTACCATCCCAGCATTTGCTTAGTGTGACTGAAGAAAAACCCTCAAAAAACCTGTCAGGATTGTCGGCTGTCGATTTCAGGACCTCCCAAAAGCTGAGCTAACGCTCTACCACTGAGCCAGATTAGCTCGCTCGATTTGAGCCGAATATTTTAGCTTTTCAGATCGGAGAAAGCCGTTCTTTATGAGGGGATTTTCATCGGAGAAAATATTAGAATTTCCCGCTAAAAATATGGGATCTATGGTATAGTTCATTTAGATGGGAACGTAGACATAATATTTTTAACAATATTTCCATCTATTTAGGTAAAGTTTTCATGTTTTGAACATGAAAAGGTCGCAAGAAAATGCTTAAAACGTAGAAAGATTCAAAAGCGAGCATTTAGTCAAAGGAACAAGAAAAAAAGTAATGTATGTATGAAGGAGAAAGAATAAAGATGACTTAATCCCGGGGATATTTGAACTCGATACCTTCCGGCAAGCTAACCAATGCCTTATCCGCTCAACCAGCCGAGCAATTACGAGAATACACTTTTGAAATGGTTTCTTTTGTCTCGTCAGGTTGTTGAGAACAACGTTTAAAGATTTCTTGTACAGCGTTTAAAAATCTTACTCCTCACACGTCGTCTGGAATTTTTTTTGTCACTGAGAAACGTTTTCAGGTTTCCTGTTGTCATGTTTAACTAAACGTAACGCCATAAATTTCACAATATGGCGTCGTCTTTCGATAACCTTCGCAGTAACAATTGGCGGAGAACTAACTTGACTAGTACCCATGATGCATTGTGAATCACTCTAAAAGATGAGAAATAAACCACTCTAAAAATATGAGAAATCGATCTTTTAAGTTTGAAGAATACATTACATCCAAAAGCATCGGAATTCCGTTTAGAAAGATCACATTTTCCATCCAAATCAAATTGTAAGCAATCCTATTCGATTCTTGACGTTTTCCTGCGATTTTCAAATTGTGCAAATCACCTACATCTTGGATGAGTCATCGAAGGGGTATCTTATACGTTTCTAACGGGTAATCATGTTCTTTGTTTCTGTTATGTTGAATAAAATTGTATAATTATTCTAATTTGAATTTTCTAACGTTATTTCTAATCCAACAAAAGAACAAACATATCCTTTTGAAACGCGTAGGGCGTTTATAGAGTCAATGCAGAACATCAAGAAATTAAAGAGAGAGAAAAAAAACATGGATGGGATTTAATATGACGGATCACTCAGCTTATGTATGTTCTACAAGTTCATTTGTCTGTATTAGAGGGTTCATTTGAGCGGTAGCATGGCACACTAACATACACACTCTTGCGTTCGCGTGATCAGCGCAGTTCGATCAATCAGTATATGTATAAGTATGGTAATCCAGTACAAACAAGTTCTGACCTTCTTCATAGTAAGTGCAGCTAAGCACAGACAATAATTGACAAGTCTATTACATTACAGTATAGGTTAAAAACAGATTACCCATTGCATCACAAGCGTATTACTTATAGTACAACATTTTTGCTATGACTCATTAGATAGAATGGAGAACTTATTACAAGTATAGTGAAGAGATAAATATGGACCATATACTATCGTACGCTTCAAAAACACAATCTGGAACCGAAAAAACTAGCTTTCTAGGTTTTCTTTATCCATAAAGAGAGATAAAAAAGATAGATACTTCATTCCTTATCAAGAAGAATGAACAGAGACATCTTTTGGGCGTTTTTACAAGTTCATTTGTGACAGTTCCCCTTTACGAGATTTTCCTGTTTCTTTGAGTAATTTTATTTCTACTTCCTGCTACGTTATCTTCATTTTCTCTATGTATGTTTAGTTTCGGTTTTCAAACACCACAAAAGACAAGAACAGACAGTTAAAAAATCAGAAAATTGTTAAAAAGAAGAAAAAAGAAGGAACTATGGATATAATAAACACAAATAGTAAAGTGTTATATTGAAGGAGACACTTTTGGCCACTTTTCGAGAAAGAGATATAGTGTTCACTTTGTCTCAGTACCACTACAAACGCTAGGTGGTGCTAGTAGTAGCTTGCAAGCTAGGTTTCCTTCTTCTCTTTCTATTTTATTTTATTTTATTTTATGTCTCAACTAGGAAAACTGTTTCCCTTTCTTCTACCTGGCGATCAGGGAGGAAGCTATAAAAAGAACAGGGAAGTGCAGGATGTAAAACTGTTCCGAGTCAAGAATCACTCTCTCGTGACTTTCAGTCCCTCTGTTATTGATTTTGACATTTTCTTTTTCTTATATATACCATTCTGAAAAAAAGATCTGACTTTATGACAAAGCTTCATGTCCATTCCACTATTCCTATCTCTTTCAATTTTTATTATTGTATATTCTTTTTGGTTTGTCTGTGACTATGTTCTTTTGTTCTTTGGCCTTGCATTATTCTCTTCCCTTCTGTTTTTATGCACTATATCCTTTTATATTTCTAAAACCCATTTTTTTATTTGTCTCACTTCTAAAGAGTTATCCTTAGTTCAAAGCTTTCCTTAGCACATGACATTTTCCTCCTTCTTTCTATAAATATATCTTTTTTTATAAAACCTTCCTTTGATGTTAAAACCACTCTAAAATGGAACGTTTTCTATTGTTCCTCTGACTCGTTTTCAAAATCTTTTCTTCGCCACTTGCACTGAAACCTTGTCTTCGTTCCAAATGTCAATCATTTTAAGTACCAGATGCGCTCACCATGTTGCCAATTTTCCAGCTTTTTAGTGTACGGTAAAGTAAGGACACTTCTAGTATCTCCGAAACCAGTCGTCAGTTGCAACACGCACTGCAGCAGAAGGAGCAAGCATTAGTGAATCGCAAGGGTGTACTGTTTCTTGGTGTCAATGCCAGGAAGTATGTGGCGCAGGTGGTCAGAGAAAGCATACAGCGACCTGGCTGGGAGACACTGAGCTATCCACCGTGTCCGCGTACCTTAGGCCAACAGATTATCATCTCTTCCATTCCCTGCACAACCATATTCGTGGGAAATCCTTTGTCAATTTGCTGCAGGCACTTACGCCCTTCTTTCTGTCCAAGACGCTACAATTTTATCATCAGAGCATGCGCAGCTGCAAAAGTGTTGACAAAAGCTGTTGAATGCTGATGGAGATTACTTTGAGGACTAACGGTATGTGACATTTTGTGTATGCCTTTCTGTATCTCACTATCGAAAGCGACAAGCACTGTTTTGGATGCTTTTAGACATAACCTCATTAATATATAACTTTAAGATTAACAAGAGGACAAATTACAGAGTTTCTAAACTTGGACGAAAACTGACGCTACAAGAAACAGAAATTGGCCCTTAAATACACTCAGTGTATCAGCTGTGTTAAGTTTTGATACCGTACTTTACTGTAGTCTTCTTGGGTGCAACCTAGACACTTTGGTGTAAACGGGAAAAGAAAACTCACAATCGGCAATGTATCACACATTTTTTTTCTTTGTTAAACAGGTTGTAGATTTCTCGAACTACACTTATTTGCTAACATCTTTTGAGTTGCGTCGTTCAAGGTCATTACGCTATCATCGAATATTCTTTGAATCGCTGCCAACAGCAGTTCTCCATCAAACACTTCAACTACGTACATTGCAGTTGCCCTGAAACCTAATTATGATGAGCAAAGTCATTACGCTCATTTACCTCTTGTCATATACTCCATTACCCAATGGTTTGGCAGGGAGTACGGGATTTTTTTTAAAAGAGACAATCGTTAATAACTTTTACTGGAAGGATCGAATTGCATTCAAACCTGTAGTAGAGCAATTTCTAACAAAAAATCAGGGTTATTGAACAGAAAAATCAGATTATGATATTAAAATGAAAAACTATTTTTGATACAGTATTTAAAATCGATCGTTTATTTACTTTCTTCTTTACAGAATCCATACAAAGTCCAGGGAATCAAAATATGCATTGCTGACATGAATTAGGCAAATCTGACCAACCAGCTGATCAGTCCTCACTGCCTAGTCATCCTACCTGGAACTGTCATCCAACGTTTAAGTACTGATGCATTATTTAATGATTCTGGAGACAATTCGGTTTACTTTCAGCTTTATAGGCCTTCTGAAAATTTCGGAACGATAAATTTATTATTTTTTAGAGTGCTATCACAAAATTAGTTATCAGAATATCACTACCCCATGCCTGCTGTTTCGCAAGACAATTTGACTGCAGTGCACTTACAATAACACCAATGATACTTGACTACACGAGTGGCCTATAACTTTTAAATGCCTTTTGATTACCGTATCAACCTATCCTAAGCCTAAAACCGGTAGCTATATATTTTCGTTCCTTAGGGTCAGTTCTACAATCGGCCGCTAAACTTCTAGTCAGCGCTAAGAGGTCAAAATAGAGGCCAACTTTCATTTTGCGTACTCTCATTGGTCAAAATCAGACTTGGCCTCAACGTAGCGCTGACTAGAAGTTTAGCGGTCGATTGTAGAACTTGCCCCTTACTCTGTTTTCATTCGCTTTTAAGCAATGTGCTACCCGATGTAGATAGTAAGAATACCTGTGTTAACATTTTCTGATCGCCTCTGTTCGATTCGGATTCGTACATTTTTCTTTCCGTCTATCTATCTATAAGGTTTCATTTCTTTAAAAATCTTTTTCTTATGTCATTCCTAACTTCCTTACATTTGGTAATAGACACAATCCACTGCCACCAGTAAAATATCATTTGGATCATAATAAACACTCAAGTCTAGTAAGTCTGGCTGAGATTTTCTAGGTTTTTTTTTGGTCAGATTTATCTTTCGATTACCACTTACCAATAGCCTTTGTTGTTACATCGTCAATCACTGTCCCCGGTGAAATATTCTGCAAGCATAGAGACCATTTTTCACGGGCTTACGTCATAGATATGTCTCTTTTCATTCTTTTGATTTGAGTTATCCGCACGAAATCAATTTGCCCAGTTTCTGATTACTTTGAACAAGAAGTCATTTCTGAATACATGTATTGTTTAAAATATATATCTGTTTGCTTCTTATATTCTTTCAATTTAAAAAAAAAAATCCGGTTTAATAATAATGATTCCCGATCAAAAGTTTCCGCTTTTGGCTTAGGATCCATTATCCTAGTTCTTAGCTTCAGTATTTAAACTAATATAAATCTCTACTTACAGTGTTATTCGCTACAGATTATTGAGAAAAATGATTATCTACTATTACCATTAGTTAAAAGCGCCACCTACCGTTTCAAAACGTACTACGGCGATTAAGAACAAAACTTCATTTTTTGTGTGGAGAAAATTGTACTTCTTAGTGAGTGAGTCGCTTTCGCTAATAGTATTGAATATTATACTTATAAAGAGAAGAATTAATCATCGTTTGCTTGAGGGTGAATATCCTTACTAAAGGATCCGATATAGTATATAGCTAGTGGGTCCAAAAATAATGAAATTACACCCAACTTTCAGGTGAAGAATTTATTGTCTTTGTTTAACAAAGAGGACTCCCAAATTTCATTTACTTTTTTTTTTCTCAAATACATCAGCCTTGTCTAAACTGCTAAATTGAATACAACGGATAACTCAGAAGCAGTGTTGCCGAATACGAGAGAGTTCTCTGTTGGCCAGGAAGAAAAACTGTATTCTTAAATTGTGTATGAACGAAACTTTTTGTTCGAAAACATAAGAATTGTACGAAAACTTAAATATTTTATTATTTTGTGAGTACAAATGTCTTGAAAATAAAAGTACTTAGATAGCTTTGTTTGTTTAACAAAATTGTGTACAATATCACTATTTTAAGGAACGTTTTAGAAAGAAGATATACCTGAACCCCAAGACAAATTTCAACAGTTTTTTATCATTTTGATAGTATTTATTGTGTATGAAACTTTTTGCTCGTATGAATTATTGTGTGCGAACATTTTTTATATTTGATTATTTCTGTTAATTCTGCATTCTACGTTAGGGAAAATGTATAAAGAATACTACTCTTAGTGAATATTGCTTCATTCTAGATCTAAGCGGATGGACGTCTACAAGGACATCTGCAGATAACTATAAAAATGAAAAATCCAGTTTGTGGTGTATGAATTCAACGTCACATTGTCTCCATAGCAACCTGTCACTGAGCACGAAAACTGAATTTAAACCTTCATTCTTACAATGTTAGAAGTTTAGTAGTGGACTGTCTCCTCATTAATCAACCCATGAAAACATTGGAGAGGTATCCTGAGTTAGAAATATGGGTAAATAAAGAAGTAACAGTAATTGTCTGTTAGGAACGGGTAGGTTACCCGTGTGCATACCAACGATTTGATTTAAGGAATAAGTCCTGACTTGCAAGAGAACATTGCTGATGACCTTTGGACTACTCGTCTTGTACACATATCAAAACAAAGAGTATGATTTAGATGATCAGAGCTGACAGGAGGATGTTGAAAACAACTGGATCTGAAGAGCAGTGAAACACTCCTTCAACGGCATGAGCTCTATGAAGAGGGTTGCGAAACGTTATATGAAGCATTGGTAGAAATGCCTTAATACTGGCAGCGTTCATCTGAAAAATAGTTTCTGGGTGCATCCAGGGAGAAAGTTCTGATCTTTTAATAATATTTTCTAGGTTAGCCAGGTCCATGAAGTTATATTATTATTAAACGGCTCTCTCGTATATACAAAATCATACATAATATCTTAGACTGAAAGAAGCTAAGCATTTATTTAAATTAGTTGTAGAACCTCTTCTCAATACGTCATCCTCTCCACCATGAACCTTGCTGACCGAGCGGTTGTAGCTGAATTGATAGAGCATTAATCGTGCATTCAGAAGGTTCTGGGGTCGATTCTAGAGGCCAGCAGCGATCTGATTGACGTTTATCCACGGATTGTCCTCAGTGCTATGAGTCTCGATGGTACCTTCAAAGTAAGTCCTAGCGGAATTTATTCCCACGTCATTTCCCCTTCCATATCCTTGCCTGAGCCAAAGATACCTGAAGGTCATAATATTATTCTAATTCAAATTAATTTTGCTCAAATAGAATCCTGGGATAAAGCTTTGGCTGCAATTTCCATAGCCGACACGTCCAAAGTCAATACGTGTCGAGATATTATGTCATTTGTTACGATGCCTTGCTAAATTTTGGTACATTCAGATCCGAAACTACTCAAAGTCTCGAAATTAATCCAAAGAGACTTTTCCTTCTTTGAGTTTTGGTAAATTTACCATTCAATTTAGTCTATTATCTTTCAAAACACCCTATAGTTGAAAGGGGAAAATCTTATTCTACGGAAGGGAAAGGTAATTTCAAAATCTAGCAACACTGTCCTATAGTGTGAAAAGTTTTGTTTGCCAAATTATTTCTCGTGCTTCTTCTTGCCTGTTCACACATTTACACAACGAACGTAGAACGAAATTGAAGTCATTTGGTACTGCTCCTGCTGAAGATACGTGTATGTATTCATGTTATACAGTCAACAGTAATGAGGTCGGCACTAAGAGGACATGGACATTGTTTGTTCTTCCTAGTTCCACAATTCTCCTTCCTTCACGTAACAGGATTTCCATCAAGTATTCTGTGTTATTCTTAGCTTCTGTGAGAGTTCTCAAGAGAAACTTGGCGGTGGTATTTGCTTCTGCTCTCACTTAGAAACTAATTTAATTGTAGGATGCGGTATTTTTTTATTAATTGGAAACTCCAAGAAGTATCGGACATGGGAGTAAGCTATAATTCTTTTACCTTCCGTACAATTAATCCTACTTTTATCCACTCCTACCTTCAAGCCAAGAAGTATTGAATAAGAATAAACTGTCATTAGCTGAAGCTACACATATCCTATAAATCCCTATTCTATTCTGTCATCTATATTCATGAACATTCAATGTGTTTTTCCAATAACTCTTGAGATCTTTCGACATCCTGTTCTTCGTTAATTGAGCTGTAATAAGTAAAAATAGTTATACCTTTATTTTTTAATGTCAAATTAACTTACTTTTAAATTTTGTTTATTATTTATTTCGTATCTAAGGGTATCAGTGCAATATCAATTGTGCAATGGCTGCGGAAGGGATTCCTCAATGGAAATAGGGTATTCCCAGGATTTTTCTGGATTGAATGTGGATCGAAATAAGCACGAATAAGACGACTTTCCATTTGATTATAGATAATAAACGTTATCACACAAAAGCGAAATCATAACGCCTTCATTTTAGTTTCTATAAATCCTAAATTACATCTAATAATAATAATAATAATAATAATAATAATAATAATAATAATAATAATAATAATAATAATAATAATAATAATAATAATAATAATAACAGTCATTGGCATTAAGTCATTTTAAATAATGATAAGATCTTCCCCATATACTAATTATATTTTCCCAGCAATCATTGGCTACATTCATTTGTAGCAAATGCGAGAGGCACTCAGTCATTGGATGCTTTGTCCACTTGTGAAGGTGGATTGAAGTGGTGTCGATTCCATATAACACATAAAGAAAGTATCATTTGTAATGTGAAAGCACTTTGTATCACGTGTAAGCATTCCGGCACTAAAATACATTAAGTGTGACCTAAAAGCATAAGAATGCACACAAAAATGTAGGTTCTGTTTCAGAATGTTGTAGACATAAAATAAGTCATGAAATAGTTCCGAAAGGGAAGAGCAAATTGAAGTAACGAAATATCAACACTGAAAGAGGAATGATGAAACTGATAATCAGTTAAAGTATCTGGAAAGTACTGTAAGTAAGTATATGAAAAGAAAAGAAGATAAGCAATAGTAACGTTCCGTTAAACGAAAGAGTTAAGAAATAAAATGTAAAGATTTCGAAATGTGGACTTGACGAACAATGGAAAACTTCAGCTGGACGTGGAAGATACCTAATCAGGAAGTTCTGAATAGAGTAGACAACAAATTAACAATACTGAAAAGCAACTGGTTGGGACTCTGGTGAACGAATGGAGCGATCGGAAGTATGGTTGACGGAAACGGAGGACGAGGAAGAAGACAATTATAGATAGTACGATGAACCAGAATGGAAGATCGGGACGAACAGAGGGGGGTAAATTTACCATGGATGACCTGCAGCTTTCAACAGCAAACTGATGGTAATGGTGATAAGTTAATTCACAAGTTTCTTCTAATGAATTATTACCGTTCTAGAAGGGCATAAGAGACAGTCATTTGTCAAGTGTAATGGGTGTACAATTTAAAAGTTCTGATTTTGTTCCCCAGGACATAAATATTTCTACCGAGCGGTCATAGTTCAGTTCGTAGAGCGGTGGCTTCGCTGTCGGGAGATCCTGGATTCGATTCTAGCGACCGACCAAACTGACTGAGGTGCCTCTATCGTCACACCAGGCAAATGGGATGGTACCTACACTAAGGTTCAAGGTCATACATTTTCCATTTCCTTCCCGAAAGAGTGATCTCTGACAAATCTGCTCAACCTACAATTGAAACTTAATTCCAAAGGCCCGTTATTTTTTTCTTTACGTGCATAATATCTTAGATATTAGCTTGTAACACTCAGTTTGAATCACCCTGTATATAGTTTGAAATTTCGTAATTGGTGTTTCTCTGCGTGCGGAAAAATACAACAGTACATGTTCCATTAGAATGCTAATGCATCCAGATGGGAAAAACATAACCAAGGCACGTGTGGTGTTTGCAGTTGTGACACGTAGAAGCCGAAGAGAAAATTGAATATTAACGGAAGTGCTAAAACCTCATATCTCTGTCATTCACACACAATTACCTTTCCGTATAGGTTGTCCATGGTTGTAGGTGTTTGCTGTTCATGTTGGCTGATTGGCTGATATAGTATGTGCAACTAGGTACCACAGGATATTTTACGGGGAAAGGGGAGGACCAAAAATTACCTTTGCGGTTAAATGTGTTCATTGCGTACGATGAGATTTGTCTGGTACCTACCACCATCGTAGAGATAGCAAGGATGGAAATAATTACTCGAATATATTGCGTAATAAGGCTCATTGCATAGATGATACATTTTGTGTTATAGCGCACAGATTGAAATGTGTATCTCTGTATTGAATTGCAAAAGCCTCTCGCAGACGGCAGAATTTCAACACAACATTTTGAACTGATTAAACTTCCTTTTCCTCCTCGCGCGAAATGTTGCCAAGTATGTGTTGAACTGCAAAAGCCTAGCAGACGGCAGAATTTCAACAAAACTTTTTGAGCTGATTGAATCTTTTCTTTTTCCTCACGCAAAATGTTGCCAAGTATGAATTGAATTGCAAAAGCCTCTCGCAGACGGCAGAATTTTAACACAACATTTTGAACTGATTGAACCTTTTCTTTTATCCTCAGGCGAAATGCTGTTGTCATAGTTTCAATTCACGAAACCCGGTATTGAATCAGGTTCTCGTGTATATGCTTATAGCTGCTAAAGTATCCATGTAAACAGGATAACTAACGGCCTGTTATCAACTTCTTGATGTATTATCCAAAGCTAACGAAATTCCCATTAGATTATCAGAGCTAGGTATGTTTGTTAGATGTACGAAGGTATACTTACAAAACACAAATATAGTAATCGCAACTTTAAATAATCTCTCTTGGCGTACCTCCGTAAAATGAATGGTATTGCAAATCATCTGACAATCGAATCATCTCGGTTTCCATCTGTGGTCAGGACGTCCAGTTATAACTGTAAGTTCCATTCTTAGGATATTAAGATCACCTTTACGCGATTCCAGTATATCCTATCCAAGAACCTAAGGTCATAAACCTCTTAACGGGAAAAATACCAAAATCCCTTTGTACCTATCCAATTAGTAAGTACATTATACTAATTAGGCAACGTCCGTATAAACAATACAAAGATTTGACAAATTAAAAGACAGGCAGAATTTGATGCTATTACGAAATCTAGCCGAACTAGAAGTTTCCAATCTCAACATGAAGGAATGGAAACGTGAAGATAGGAACAACAAACCTGAAAAAAGGGTTAAAAAAAGAACAGTACACTGAGAAAAAGTTTATTCGGAATTACGTACCTGTATACAAGAATTCTTGTAGAAACAGGATTCGTTAGAAGGCCTGTATCCAATACATTCCTCGGAATGTAATGTATATAGGAATTCTAAAGAATTATATTTCTACAATAATTCCTTATGTTTTACAGTTCACTTTGAATGTATTGCAGTACATAATGAATGACATGTTATACATGCCAGGCATATAATTTTATCACTAAAGAATGTAGTCATGTAAAGATATCCTGAAGCATGTAAAGTTTACATGAAAAGAATGGAAAATTGTACGGACGGGAATGTAATAGTAACAGGACATAGGATGATTATCATGTATAGTTATCAAGACAGGACTGTAAATAGCTCCAGCCGGCTACACCGGAAACAATAGTAGAAGAGGTATCTGTCTATGATCACTGCGGCGCTTAGGAACAGCCTGGGCGGCCACAAGCAAATACCCCACCAGGTCTAACTAAAAGTAAATGTCGATGATGCCTGAATAAAAGATTTACTAAACAGAAGATTCTACATAATTTTCCCTCTAGAAGTTTGTTTTTGCTAGCCATAGGCTAGCACCCTTCCAAGGAATACACCCTCGATGGGAAAAGGGATTTATAAGGATTTGGATTTAGGAGAAGTTTCTGGCTGGTCAAAGAGACTTCTATTCATCCTTATTATCTTTTATTTCTTATTTTCTTTTCATTTGAACTATTATGAGCTTATCTCATAATCATTTTTTGGGTGGAGTGATGATGAAGATGGGGGTGAGGTGCACTTAACGCCACAACACATTGGGGAATTTTTAGTGGAACGAATGCAAGATTATCTTCTGTTCTGAGAACTGATAGAGAGAGTATGAACCATGTTAGTTAGTGAGTGTTACAGTGCTATATATGAGGTGCATGATATGATTGAATAGCAGGAGTTTGGAAGGATGAGATTAAGTCATAATCAGGGGGAATAGTGTAGCGATGGAGTGTGAAAAGTAGTGAGAGTGGCGAAGGTTTACATACCTTCTGTGAGATGGTATGTAAATGTGGTCTTCAGGTAAGATGGTGATCAAAGGTGATACCAAGATAAGTGACCGTTTTTGGTTGTAGGATAGGAATGTTTTGATTCTAGATGGAGAGAAAATTAGGATTGCGGTGTTCCCGTGAGCGTTGGCGTGGGGGAATGAAAATAAGGGTTTGTGTCTTATTCGGGTTTATTTTTAATTTTCATTTAGCGAACCTGTCGGTGATGAGTTCGATAGCATCTCTCATTTGGATATTGATCTGTTGGATGGTTGGGATTTGTTGTAGTGATTAGTTATGAGAGTCGTCAGACTGAGGAGTTGGTCGTTGATACTGTATTGGGGGTCGGAACCCGACTTGCTGGGGACGGAGTAGGTTGTGTTCGGTAAAACGGATATGTCAACGGCGGACAAAGATACGTTCTAGGAATTTGCTAAAAGTGGGTGTTAATTGGATTGGGCGGTATGAGGATACTGATTCAGGGGATTTATTAGGTTTAAGAAACATCAGGTTTTTTTTAGGTTTTCCAGTGTAAGAGAAAGTAACCAGTTCGGAGGATAAACGTGTAGATGAGAGCTAGCAAATGCAGAAGTGAATATGGTGCTTCTTTCAGGTGACGGTAGGTGATCGCATTAATGTCGGGTGCAGTATTACGTTTATGGTTAGTGATGAAATTGATATCTGTAATTGTGATAGGTGCTGTTAGGGGATTACGAGAATGTATGATTGGAGTTTTGTTGTAGTTTAGGTGATGTGATATTGAACCTGTTAACTGGATGATGATGTGGTCGGGCAGTAGGGGGAGGGGTGAAGGTGAGGGGTAAGAAGTTGGCAAAAGCGTCTGCTTTGTCTTTGTCTTCGTGTAATGCTTTGTCCTCGTCTATGAGGGGATTGGGAGTACAATTGTATTTTCCTGTCAGAGCGTAAAAGCGTTTCCAGAATTTTGTTGGGTGATTTGTGTTATTTAGTTTATTGCACGTCTTAACCCATTATCTATGTTTATAAGCATTGATATAATTGAGGGCAGTGCGTTGCAGTTGTCTGTGTAAGTGAAGAGACTTAACATTTCCGGTGCGTTTGTAGTCTTTGTAAAATTGTGGAGAACAGGTGTTCAAAGGAAGCTATTGCGGAGGGAGTGTGGGATGATAAGGCGTGACTTTATTGGTAGGGATATATTTTTGTGAGGCTGTTTGGATTGTAGTGGTTATTTGGTCTAAGGATGAATATAATTCGGCTTCAATTTCTGGTGGATTTATGGGTTCTATTTGTTGGGTAATGAAGTCATTCCACTTGGCCTGATCAAACCGCAATGTGATGCGTGGTGGAGGTGTAGATGGTTGAGGTTTTGTATGACAGTTATGGGTGAGTTTAATCGGTGCGTGGTCACTACCGAGGGAATCTAGTATAGATATCTGGCATCTATGAGAGAGATTGGTAAAAGTGATAGCAATGTCTGGAGTGGTATTGGACTCCGGTCTACGGTAGTCGGTTTAGGGATACGAAGCACAGTTACTGGTTGTGTTAAGATGTGATGATGGAGTTGGTCTTTTTCATGGTTTGATCGACTGTGGATATTGATATCTGCTAGGATGGTATAGTAGCGGAAGTTATCTGAAATGAATTGGAAGAAAGACAGAGGAATGGCATGCCCTGGACGGATATATATAGTTGCTAAAGTGATATAGATGCTTTTCTAGTATGAGGTAGTTACTCTGCCTCCCAGAGCATCTAAAAAACCTTCTTTCGCGTAGTTCGCTTTCCATTTCTTCGTTAGTGAGAGTCGGTTTTACACCACGAATCACGACCGAAAGTGCTGGTGGTTTTCGTGGTGGAGGTGTCTGCTTGATACGTCTATCATCTAATGAAGTGATGTTTGCAGATTTGCCAAAAATGTCAAAGATATGTTTGCTGCGAATGATTTGTGCAAGCGTGCGTTCTGTGGTTTTGATGATAATCTCGTTCCTAGTATGTTTGAGTTCGTTGATAGCAGTGCGAGGTACATATGATAGGTATTGATAAAGTAGCTGCTTGCTGTTCTGAAATTTAGGATCGACAATTGTTAGTAAGAAAGTGAATTGTTATTGCTTGTTGCCATCAGCGTCTGCATGAAATTGCTGCGAATCATCTATGCATTATTCTTTTTCAGAATCAGAATCGCTTAATGTACGCTGTTTTTTGTTCGGATTGGCTATGGCAGATGAATACGTACATGGTGAGTGAGGCCTGGAACGATGAGGTAGGCCTGTAGTATGTGGTGAGCGAGATCTTGAGTGATGTGTTGGAATGCCTTGTCTTTTGTCTACGTTGGTAGAAGTTCCTGTTGGTGAGGGTGAGCGAGATCGTGATGATTTTCCTGTGTGATTTAGTCGAGATTTAGCTATTTGTTTTTACTTTAGAACTCCCTATACAAAACATCCTAAATTTGCAAAATGTTAATGATGAGTAAATTTCCTCAAGTTCTGTTATTGGGCAAGCTTTCAAATAGCAATCCGGTTACCTAGCTCTTGAGTGCAGTAAAATAGTGGTATAAGGTCTTCCATTGTAAGAGGAAAATGTATAGACTTTCTGATTCTATGCTGAAGAAACTATGCAGGACCTTAAGAGCTTTCTGACTAGTGTTACCCTTCCACTGCTCCAACTGCTCTTTCTTTGTGGACATACACAGTTCAAGTCTAATCCCTCCATCGGAAAGTCTGCTTTGCTGCTATTCTTTTATCAAATGCTTGTGAAACAGAATCATGAAGTCCTGTTCCGATAAAGGCTTTACTTCAGGTTAAGTTACTTTTTGAAAAATCGTGAAAATCAATGACGAAGGTATTTATTATGTAGATATTTAACATAACGTATAAATAACAAAGAGACCACTGTTTTCAGTTTCTGTTGCACGAGATGTTGTGACATCAAAACTATCCACTCCTTCTTCCGTTTCCTTGTAGCATATCACAATCTATATTTTCTAAAATGCCTATTTGTTGTTGCATCGGAGTGTACAGAGGATAACAAGTTTATATTCTTCAGATTTGTCTGACACAACTGTTATTGAACAGAAACACATGAAGTACTGATCACATATTTTATGTCAGTCAACTGTGAATGTAGTTCTTTTTCCTCCTTAATGTCCTACCAACAGACGATCCTCATGCAACAGTGACTACATAAGTGGTAACCTAATGAAGCTATTATTCATGGTCGAATTGTAATGAGAACCTCTCGTACTTGCGAGAATTTATTCTGTTGTAGCTGCTAGTATCAAAATACTAATCGGGCGTCTAACTCTGCAACAGTTCTAGCACTTTTTTCATGTATAACTTCTTCTGTGTCTGTTTATCTCTTCATTTGGTGTAAGAATTATTTTCATCATTTCATCAGAAAGAAAGGGATTAAAACAGCCAATTGGTTAGGAAGTAACTCTTGCACAATGATAGGATCCTACTCGTATCTTTATTACGTTTCTCTGCGGGACCTCCTCTTCCTTTACTTACATATTCGTTGTTGACGTCATATTCAGCTTTAGGCTTCGTTTTGCTATGTGCTCGCCTTATAGCAAAACCTCTCAATTTCTGCAATTTATTTTCGAACAAGCTCTTCATTTCAGGGTCTTCATCAGGAGATCTGTAGTTCAGTTCGGCTTCACCGTCATCAAACTCTTCGTTATCTTCTGACCAAATCTCCTCTAAACAGCTTACTTCTCCAGTTCTGCATCGGATTTAAGTTCTTCAAGAACGGGATGAATTTCACTTTATTCAGTAACACTATCATCCATTCTCCTTGAGAAACACAAATACTGGGCTCAGAATATTTAATAAAAATTAATTTAACTACTCTGAATATTTAACAAGTCAGGAGACGCATACATATAACAAGACAGCGTTAGTTTCCTCCACTCATATTACGATTCTAAGATTAAATAAGGGAAATCAGAGGAAAGGAAAAGAACAAAAAGAGCATGAAGGAAAGAATCTATAGTGAGGGGGTAAAATAAAGACGAAGAGAAAATAAGTGCTAAATAAGATAATATAAAGAAAGAAAATCTTAATTTATAGATAGTAATAAAGACGAAAAGTAGTGACAATGAAAAAATGTAGATACAGTGAAAGATCAGGTTAGAAGTATAAGAAACTAAAAGTAAAGAATGTATATGAAAATTGAAAACAGTAAAATATATGAAAAAAAATAATAAAAAAAAGTGAGATATGGAAATAGAAATAAAACTGACGCAAGTGTATGATAGGAATCAAGAAAACAAAGATGAAGCTGGATCAAAAAGAATAAACATATCAAAAAGGAAAATATAAGATAAAAAGCACGGGAGAAGAATTTCAAGGAAAAGAAAGAAAGAGAGCATGAATAATAGAATGACGAATAGAAGGGATGGAAAGACTTGATGACGAATAGAAGGGATGGAAAGCAAGCAAATATGAAGATAACTATTTAGAGCTAATGACATCTCTATATTTGAAGAGTAACACGAAAGTAGCCAAAGCTGAAATTTAATATTATTATTACTATTATTATTATTAAATATTACATTTTATGTCCATTCCTTCTTCGTTTGATGTCTCCACTAGGAGAAGATTTATCCAAGACATCTCTTTGGAGGGACCTTCCTGTGCCTTACAGTTCTCGTGAATATTGATGGAGAATCCTCGGTCTTAGCTCTGAGTAGGCAACGAAAGAGGATGTGAGGAAGAGAGAAGAGGGGACAGGAGGGTGAGAGAGAAATGGAGAAGGAAGAGTGACAATTTTTGTGAAACCTTCAAAAGAGCGAGACGAAGAGGAAAGTGACGAGTAGAGGAAACGACAGGAATCTCCTACACGAAGTCATGTTATGAGGTTAGTTTTCCGTTGGTGACAGACACTACAGTGTTTCCATCTATTATATTATTTTTTTTTCTTGACAAAATACTTGTTATATTATGCAAAATCAATTTTGGGATCTATTTGTTGAGAGATTGCTTTCTTTCGATACCTGATACCGTCAAAATAAGCATTAGTGAAGTGTCTCCAGCAGCAATATACCGAAATGCTGAAACACTTTATTTAATCATCATTACACTGCAAAATTTTTCATATTCTACGGGGGAAAATCTTTATAAAAATATTCAACATCATCCCAATTCTGCATCTTCAGAGCCCGGGGCTCATAGAGGCTATGCAGAAAGAGGATAGAAGAAAACATTAAGACAAACATGCGCGTAGAAAATACGAGTAATCGCAGAAACAATGAAAAAAATTAGAAACATAAAAACGCTATCCTAGTGGGCTGCCATAACAGAGTTACAGTTCGAGGTGACCCCTTCAGGTTATGAAGCAGCCCGGCTAACCTGAAGCACTTTCTACCTTATTCTTAAAACTGTTCCCTTCGTTTTAACCAAACTCACATTCCACAAAGCGCGAAAGATAAACGCTACGAGCTATATTCACCAAGACGAACTCGATTTCGTCCCTGGACAGTAACCGGAACTATTTCTACTCTCCTTCAACTTCATTCCTGTACCCAGCAACTAACCTCGTTCAGCCTAAGTCTGATCAACACATTCATGAACCGTTAACTCGAGAACCCGAGGGTCAGCCGCCTGAACATTAGCCCCTACGATAGTACAAGACCCTATCGGTCTTTTCAATATTTCCAGAATAGGTTATGTAGTGATTTAAAAAGGATGTAACTGAATACAACCTAACTGTAATTTTGAAAGTATAAATACGAAAGTACATTAGTTCAGGTTGGCTTAGTTAAGTTGTATAGTTTTGTGGTGCATCGATTAGCAAACGGTAGAACGAAAAAAAACGAAAGGAGATTCGAATTGTGGTGGCGGTAATGCTAGCACTACGTTCAGCTAAATTACTCAATTTTCATAAAGTCTATTGTAAAATTTCATGCAAAACAATTTGTAATCAGGTAACCCAAAATTCGTGTAAGGAAAGGAATATGTACTTTGAAACATAATGTAGAGAAAGCGAGTGCAAGGCGAGAAATTTGCTAAGTCAGAATCATGGCTTACGTAAGTATAATTTCAAACAAATATATTGTGAAACGGATCTGGACATGGAGAGGAAATCTAGACACAACTATCACATACCTGCCATTTCAGGGATAACTGATCCCTGGTCAAAGAAATTATTCAACCATAACTGCCATAAACATACTTTCAAACAGAAACCACATATCCATGACGTGTAGAAGAAGCACTTAACTTGCCACACACACACTCAAAAAGACGGGATTAGTCCCACTATAAATAAAATAAATTTAGAAAAAATGAATAAACTTCCACATTATTACACACAAACGAAGATGTCATAAACCACTTGTACACACACTCAAACACTGACAAAACAATGTTTCAAAATCACTGGTTTTTAGACCACTTCCAGCCTCAACTATAATGGAGAGTCTTGCAGGTACAAATTTCATCTGCTCGGTTAAACATATTTTACTCCAGATATAATATTCTTAAATCTGGCTGCTAAATTGTGTTTCTATATAAATTTTGAAGCTCGTATAACGTATTAATAACTGAATTATGAAGGTCTGCTTTAATAACTTCTAATACTTGTTTCGCAGAAAACATTCCTGCAGCCTTTATCCATCGCTTATCATTTTTAACACATCTTCTTCAACTCCTGGCCAATCACAAGGCAGAATGCTACAAGCTGAATAAGGGGCGTGGTCAGACAGTAATTGAATTAAACGAAATTAACAATGAAGAATCAAAAATAAAGATACTGACGACCGGATTCAAAGCAAGAGAAAAATACAAAGAAAGGATAAGAAATAAAATTACTAAGGAAAAATAAAGAAATGAAAGAAAACTTTTCATAAAAAACAGCGCGAAGAACAATAAGACGAATACAAGTATTGGGCGGCATCCTTTACACTTGGGCAAACGAGAATCCTTCAAAATGTACCGATACCAAACTAAGAAAAATTACTATCTCTGTTTTTGAATTAACAGAAAAACGAAAGAAGAAGAGAAAGAAAACAAAGCAAATCAAAGAGAAGGTTTGAGAGTAAGGTATGAAATGACCACTCGAGAGTGCTGGATCATTATTCAAACATAAGCCAGAAGAGCAACTGATGAACTTTTAGGAAGAAAGGTATATAAGGTCAAAATTAATCACGAATGGAATAAACACAGAGACATCTATGGGGAAATGTGGACAATGCTGAACAGAACGGGAATAGAACGCACTCTATTTGGGAGCTTCTACTCTTGTTTAAAAACCAATTCTAGCTACCTTCAGGAAGACTGATCACAACTTAAGGGGTTACCATTATGATTTTACGTGTTGCAGGAAGTGACGTAAGTGTGTTTTTAAGCAGTTTCTCCATAAAAAATTCATTTTACTGTACCTTGATAGATAAGATGATATATCTTTTATAAAGTCTTATTTCCTTGCCTAGAAAAATCAACAGTCATTTAATAAAACTGTAGTCAACTTTCTGCCATGTCTCCACCTTGTAGCTACAGCAAAATAACGAAGCATCGAGTACTAGAATCAATGAGGATCAACTTTCCTTTCTGCCAATGATTCTACCCGACTCCCCCTCCCCCCTATAGGGATGTCAGTCCCCAAGTTTTCGAGCGCATTCGTCAAATTCTAAACAAAAAAATACAGTAAAAAAATGACCGAAACCGTACAAAACTCCACTTATACCCTTCCAATTTTGAATTTACATTTGCCCCTAAACTGAAATTTCTGGCGGAATCCTTCCTTTCTGTCCAGACACATTCTTGGCGGAAATTTAGTGACAATGGTTGCTATCTGCTGGAGTACACATTAGATCTTACCCATTGTATTCATGACTATTCTAATAGATTCTTGTAGTATAATAAACTTGGATTGGTGAATGATATTACTTAGTCCAATCTCAACAATAATGTGTAAAACAGGTTCGTTAGAAGTAGTAACAGATATGTTCTGTAACTGTAAAAAGAGCATTAGTCATTATATATGATCAGGTAAGCCAATCACGAGCCATGAAGATACGTTTTAAAACTTAATGCTTTGAGGAACTATATTTGAAACATTTTCAGAAATTTTAAAAGGCACATTATAAAGGTTAACTTGAAGTTTATTTTAGATACTTTGGTTTTCAAACTTCACCAGTTAGTTCATGTGCCCTTTGACCTTAAACTGCGCATAAATATATTAAGAAGCAGTACGGACAAAGAGTTGCGGTAGCTTTTGATTGCTATCCGTTCAAGGCACAAAAGTTGAGGAGCACGAAACGCGAACTGGTAAATGTTCTGCGATGGACAAACCACTAAATTGTAACTCAAGGCTTTCCCTGTCCCAAGTACCGAGATTTATAGCTCGTTTAGGAAAACGTCTCAAATCTGCGAGTGTCACTGTATTTCAAACTTCAATAACCATGACATGACGCATTGATAATTTCAACATCGATGACAATTATCGAAAAGACTTCCCAATTCTGACGAGGCCCACGAAAGTTAGGATTTGGAAAAAACTGACACTTGGGAAAAATACGAAGGTTTGGGGGGGGGATGTAGACATTTTAGCTATCTGTGTATCAAATCCTCCAACAACATGTTAGTTTTGTATCCTTAGAAGAATGAAAAGTATGCGGTCCGTTTTAAACGCATTTAGAAGTAGTTACTACTATCTTCAATTTCCCCATTAAAAGCGAAAACCTCAAAATATAGTTAGTTTAACAAGAGAGGCTAGAAATGTCAATGTATCTTTTAAACGAAGTCAAAATCTCAATTTATTCATGCGCTACATTCATAAGCATTATGATTAAAAATCGCAGCGGTTGTTTCAAGATGGTGATTTTTTTTTAATTTTTGGGGGCGGGATATTTCCGGTACCGTATGTTGTTCATGCCAACATTTAGAACAGCTGAAACAATTATCAGCTTAGTAGTTTTTTAGTTGCTGTATATAATTATATTAATGGATTGACCAATAATATGCGGGTACAACCTGCCTTAACACATTTAAGACTATGTTTTAATTTCTCCATTAAAGACGAAACCTCACTAAAATGTCATTAAAAGTAGCAACATATCACTTTCATTTCAATTAAAAGAGTCTAGAAATGTCATTCAGATTTTCAACGAAGTCGGTGGCTCAATTTATTTAAGTGCTCCATTCAAAAGTGTAAAAAGTAAAGATCGCGTCAGTTTCTTCAAGACCTACTGGGATTTTCAGTAAGTGAGATTTTTCGGTATGTTGTTCGTTGCAACATTTTCAATATTTGTATCGATTTTTCAGTTTGTATTTTTTTTTTTTAAATCTGGGTCATAACTTAATTATATTTTTTAGAAACTACTAGTTGGCAACACTGACAGTTGAAAGAAACTATTAATTTTCAACACTGACAACGAAGAGCGGAATAAAGGAGGAAAAAAAACATAATAGGGACAACGGTAATAACTGAAACCAGGTTTATGACAGACCTATTTGTATTAGATACTATTGAATTTATTCGCTGTGAAGTTTGTTTATGCGAAACTGCACGAAATACCATTTGGCACGTATTTTCCAAGATGGCGCATTTCCCCCCAAGGTATACGATAGCAGATGATTTCAAATACTATTTTAGGTACAAAAATAATTTATGTTTCAATTATTTCCAACTCAGGCATACTTTTGTCACTGGTTCCTTTCCACGAGATTGTTCTGAGGCGCTATTGAAGTCCACGAACAGACTTATTTTGTTTTCCCACGAAAATTAAACAATATTAAATTTATGTTGTTTGTTACTTCATAGTGAAAAGGGGTAATGGCGAGACAAAAAGGAAAGATGATTTACTTTCTTTTAACTCTGAGCAGAGAAGAAAATCAATCAAATCTAATCATCTTCATTCGGCTTTTTCATAATTTTCAATCGTCTTAATATTCTGATGCGAGTGACAAATATTTCTTAAAATTGTTCATAGATGTTGGTAATATGGTATTATGTGTAGTAATATCGTTCTATTCATATAGGACACACCAGTATTAAATTGTAAATTTCACTGATTTTTCTAAATTACAGGATTTGTGTAAATTATTTTCGGTTTTCCTATTTTATTCATATATTTGAATAATATTTCCCCATAAAGTACTGCTCTTAATAAGTTAAAATGATCTAATACACTTATGGAAATATTACAAATTCCTGACCAGTTGGAAGCCATATCTTGTGCCATTGTACTGTTAAAAGTTTCATATGCAAAGTAAAGCTACGTCCACACATGGAAACATTTTCAGACATCATTGTTGCCAAACATGTTGTTTTTGTTTCCTCGAAATTGATTTCTAATCATTTCTCGAGCTGTTGGACAACATTCTCTAACAATTAAGTAATATTGTAACTACAAATTATGGTGTTGTCAGAGATAGCAATATTGTTGACGAATTTTGAGGGAATATTCTCTACTATGCGCCGTTTTTTTTTTTAGGGAGAGGTGTAAAAGGATAATTGTGGTCTCAAATGGTAAAGAAGGAATGAAATTAGTATTTTTTTAAAAAATGTCAGCGTACTCCTGCTGTATTGGAGTCCAGCAAAAAGTAAAATCTTTTTTTTTTTAAAAATAGGCCTACCTGAAAAGCCTGTATTATAGGGTCTATTGATTTCGTATATTTCTGTTTCATGTGACGTGTTGGCTAAGAATAAAAACACCCTTCTTATTCTGTCTCGACTATTACAGCTGTTTGTTCTTTTATTTTCGTCTTTAAACAATACAAGAGTATATATATATAAATAAGTAAATCACAGCCATATTCAATCCACTTCAGGGCTCTTCCCGAAGGAAGGAGTTGATCTACTGCTCCCACGCTGACCAGACGGGTTGGGAGAGGAGAACCGAAGCTCTCACTGTGATCGCCACTGTCTTTTATTCACAGCAGCTCCCTAATTGTCCTCACGATGCTCGGTCAACACCACATTTTTGAGCCCCCACCGGGAATCGAACCTGGGACCACTCACACTGACGTCGAGCGCGCTACCGACTAGGCTACGCAGGAGCTCATATGCATATA
>JAGDQP010000120.1:193739-212826 GCA_022664845.1 Lepisma saccharinum
TTACCGGTAGATGGCGTAGTCCCTCATTGACAACTGGTATAAATGTCATGACATTTGGATGCACGGCAACAAAGTTATTGCGTTTCAACTGTCAGTGTGTTGTGTACATCGGTCGGAAAATGAGTTTCAAACAACGAGCTGCAATTGAGTTTTGTGTTAAACTGGGTAAACCTTTTACTGAAACGCACCAAATGCTACAAAATGCATATGGTGATGAGTGTCTATCCCGTACGCAAGTTTACGAGTGGTTCAGGCGATTCAAATCGGGTAGAGAGACGCTGGATGATGACGAAAGATCAGGCCGTCCCAGAACCGGATTATCGGAAGAAAACATCGAAAAAGTGCGTGAATTCATCAAACATAACAAAAAAGCGTCGGTGAAAGTTATTGAAATGGAATTAGGCATTCCTCAAACAACCGCATACCGCATTTTGACCGAAGTTTTGGGCCTTAAGAAGGTTAATTCGCGGTTTGTACCACACAAACTCACCGAAGACCAAAAAGTTGATCGAATTGCGCATTGCAAAGACATTGTTAAAAGTGCTCGGCAGGATCGAAACTTCTTGAAATCGATTGTAACTGGTGACGAGACGTGGTGTTTTGAATATGAGCCCGAAACAAAGCGGCAAAGTGCTGAATGGAGAGCGCCGGATGAAGGACCACCCAAAAAAAGTCGCTTGGTGAAGTCAAAAGTTAAGGTGATGCTGATTTGTTTTTGAATTATCCACAAAGAATTTGTTCAGCCCGGCCAGACAGTCACTGGAGAGTTTTACTTGGGCGTCATGAAGCGTTTGCTGGCAAGAATTCGTCGTATTCGGCCCGAATATCGAGAAATCGGCAGTTGGACTCTTTTGGACGATAATGCACCATCACATCGTTCGCGACTTGTAACTGAATTTTTGGTCAAAAATCACATTATTCGTTTGCATCATCCGCCCTATTCACCAGATCTCGCTCCGTGCGATTTCTATCTGTTCCCGAAACTGCATTTGGCGATGAAAGGAAAGTGACACGCATCGATTGAAGCCATTGAAAAGGCGACGACCGCCGTCCTAAAGACCATTCCAATAAAGGACATGGAGAAGTCGTTTGACAACTTGTTGGAGCGTGCAAATATGTGTATCGATGCAGAAGGGGAATACATTGATTAATAAAAATGATTTGTTCCAAAATGTACATTGTTTTTTTGTTTTTTTAAAAAGTTCGGTTTCTTTTGGAATGGAGGGTGTATATATATATATATATATATATATATATATATATATATATACACGTATCGTAGCTACATGTCTGCGCGCTTTTAAAATGTATAAATGTACATGTGTGTGTTTGTGTTGGTGTTTCGGAGCAGATGGAAGGGGAAAATAAGAGAGAAACGAAATAGAAAGGACTCGAACCCAGACTTTTCCATTTAAAATTTATATCTGTTGTAGGAATAATTTAACGAAAGATAATTTGTAAAAGGAAACTTTAAAATATTGGGTAGTATTCAGGAGCAAAGCAATAACAAAAGATTCTAAATTTGTATTATTATTTTTTTTAACTTTAAAATGTATCCGTTGCAATGATTGTCTTTGGGGGGGGGGGGGTACGAGCTAGTTTTCCAGTTGCGAGGAAGACAGCGCGAGTTTCCAATTGAAGAAAAAGAGCTCCGAGCTTGTGTTGCGGAAAGGACTGTTGTACAATACGTTGTTATTTTAGAAAAGGATCAGAATAAAGATATACTGAGCTCGATAATATTTCTATGTCTCGTACACCCAGAACTAATTATCAATAGTCAGATTGCGTATAAAATAATGGCTACATTTATCGGCCACATTACACTGCGAGGTCAGGAAGGGGACCGAGGGCAAAGTATACCCTTTTATCACAGTGCCCATTTATACACGTAAATTGTAGCGTTTCTTCAGAATGAGAGGAAAATGGACACCCTATCTCCTCTCCTAATTGTTTGACATTTCTTCCCCTCAAAAGTTACAGATGAATAATTAATTATACGATGCCTTTACTTGATTGTCGACGGGCAGGAGACAGAGGAACTGTGTGACTTACGACTTGGTACAGAAGGTTCTATACTTGAATATATGTTTCTTTTTCTTGGTATATTATTTCTTCCATGTTATATTGAATTTAGACATTTGAACATCAATGTCTAAGGTGTTGTTGTTGTTGACGTAAGGTCACAAGTCCCGTTTGGCCAAATTGTTAGTATTTCATCTTTTTCTTCTATATATTGTCACGATGGTCACAAATATTACTTCTACGGATCCTGCAATCCATGGGCTTTCCAATGAGATATTAATCATGCTGATATGATGATTAGTACCCAAGACGTGAAAGTAGGGTTGCGTTGAAAATGGAAATACCGGACACCCTCCAGGAGTACGTTTACTCTTAGGATTGTGAACAACTTGAGTTTCCGCCAGGATTTTCAGTTTGCGGGGGGGGGGGTGCAAAGTCAAAATTGGGAGGGTGTAAGTGAAGTTTTGTACGGTTTCTATCGATTTTTCTTTTACAGCAAAACTGTCAAGGTTGGAGGGAGGGTTGTCAAGACTTTGGGGAAACACCCCCCACAGGAGGGTGTGGCGGAAAAGTGATTAAAATTGAGCGATTCGGAGTTCGAATTTAATAACTTTAGATACTTTTGAAGCATTTATTAAACTTACCTATTCCAGTTTTGGTTGAGTCGGCACATGTAATTTTTGTAGTCTACCATCAATAATACATCGTACTTTAAAACCGAAAAGCAAATATAATTGGCAATATATTCATGGCATGCACAAAATATACTTGAAAAATAAGTCTTACCAGCTTCGCTCTCCTCTACTCTCCACGGCTTAAAGAACCGAAAAATTATTAAATTTGTATTAGAAAACTCCAAGATATATAGTCTCATTCTTGCTGCAATGAATCTTGCTGCTTAAGAATCTTGCAATGAAATGCGAAATTAAAAGTATTAAAAAGTAGCAAAGGAGGCAGTTACGGGAGCGACAATGAAATTATTATCTGAGTTAACAAGTATTGTTGAGTTGCTCTAAATTTGTGGGGTGTTGATAGAAAAAAAAAATAAAAAACAAGGGTTTGTTGCGTAATAAAACATCCTCTGTTTTGAGAAATCAATTAATACGATTGTGTATAATGACAGACAGGCTTATTTTTCAAGTTTACACTTTATTTTCAAAGAAAAAAGTATTTTTTAGAAGTCATTTAATGACTAATAAAAAAGGTCAAAAATGGCAAGAGTTTCAGAAAATAAGCTATATATTATAGACTATAAGCATTTCGTTTATTTGTATGGCTAAATGCCTCTCCAAATATCCTAGATTTAGCAAAAAATAGACCAAATTGACATCACTGCCACCTTGCAAACGATAACATCGCTGCGACGGAACAACAAATTCGTTGCGGAATGGAATTGCGCTAGGGTCGTGTGATCAGCCGGTTGTCAAATGTAGTTCATTTTAGAATCCAGATTCAACTAAATCTACTTTCCACGGAATTAAAAAAGAATAATATGAATAGAACAGAGAATAGGACTAGTAAGAGGAAAAATTACCGGACATTTAACATCCTGTTTTGTGGTCGTACCGGACACCGGACAAGGAGGTCAAAAACCGAACCGTCCTGTAAATTACCAGACGGTTGGCAACCCTACGTTAAAGTAAAGGTTTTCATAAAAATGCTGGGATGAATCTAAAGGTCCTTGGAACTCATCTCAGTGGAGTTTCGAAATCCAGGACCATCTTCAAGCTTGACATGTGCTAATAGGTTGAGCCAATAATATGACCCGTCCTACAGAAGTGTTAAGAGCTCGTGAACGCCTTTCCCTACGTTGATGTAACAGAGCGTCCACGACGACATATGAAGTATAGGTTATGGTCACGTCCTCCTCGGCAAACATCTCAATATCTCTAGTTCAACTGAGAGATCTGAACGCAAAACATCTTCACAACATTGTTTCTGCAACACGTTGCCAGTGTTTTCTGACTTCTGCTGGACAAGAATTGGCCAGCTGTTGGTCGGCATAGAAACATTTTGCAAACAGTATCCAACAATCATGTTGCAATGTGTAGACTTAGAAGACGTAAATCGCAGTGTGAGTGGGCACCTTCAAGTGGTAGTGAACGAACTTAGTGTAGTGAAGAAGGAAAATGAGGAACTCAAGAAACAATTAGCTATTAATTGTGAGCTTTTAGATAAACTGGAAAACCAATCACGGCGTAACAACCTAATTTTTAGTAATATTGGAAATCGTAATGCAGTTGAATTTTGGGAAGAATCTGAACAACGAGTAATAGAGTTTGTCACAAAACAACTAAATGTAGATTTAAACTCTGAACGTATTGAAAGAGCGCATCAACTCGGACTGGACCAAATGCACCGATAATTGTGAAATTTTCTGCCTTCAAGAAGAAAAATGAAATTCTTAAAAATGCTTTTCGTGCGAAAGGAACCAGAGCTGTGATTTCAGAAGGTTTCTCAGCGAATGTGCGTGAAACAACTATTGAGATATATGAAGGATGCTCGTGCAAGAGGTGATCGTGTGAGGCTTCAGTACAATAAACTATACATTAATAATAGACCTTTCACCCCTGAAGAGCAACAAAAAAGTAAAAAAAAGAACATTAGTGCAAAGTGAAGAAATCGTTCAAAACAAAACTGCAGAGGTTGTAACACTACATACTCAAAAGCAAGTTCTCTCAACCACCTGTGAGGATACCCCCACCCTAGTGACAAGAGACAAATGACAAGAGCCACCCGTTCAACCATGGCACAGCCCCCAAGGAACAAAGTTTGACAAAGAAAGGAATGTGAAGGGGGAAAGGGTGTTTTCCTTAACTGAAGTCAGTGAAGTGTACAATCATTTTCCAAATATAACTAGTGGTTTTAGTGAAACAAGGAAACTCTTGCAAATTTATAATCAGAATGTTAGATGCTTGCGTGATAAAACAAATGACTTTTTCTGTAGTGTAATATCAAATAATTACGACATAATTACAATAACTGAAACATGGACTAATGAAACTCATTATCACAGTGAATTATTTGATAATAGGTATACTGTTTTAAAACAAGATCGCAATATTAATAAAACTGGAAAGACAAAGAGGGGGAGGGGTATTTATCTCGGCTCTTCAAAAATACAATCTGTGTTTATTGAATAGCTGTGATGATCAATATGAGTGTCTGATTGCTAGAATGACTGTAAAGGGGAGACCAATGTTTATCTGTGTTGTACATTTTGAACCGTTTTCATGTGTAGATTTGTATGATAACCTATTTGCATGCATTGAATCCACTTGTCCGCAAGGCAGTCATATTCTCCTCATTGGTGACTTCAATTTACCGGACATAAACGGTACTGAATTTGATTTTGAGCAAAGCACTTGTGTAAACTGTAGAAATTTATATAATTGTATATATTTTTTTATGATTTGAGATCGTTCAACAATGTTGCCAATAATATAAATCGCACACTAGATCTAGTTCTGTCAAATCTTGAAAATGTTGAAGTTATTAGAGAATTGTTACCGTTGGTGCCGGAAGATACCCATCACCCAGCTATAAAAATAGACATAGTTAACAGAAAGGTCAAGAAAGAAAAGCAGAAAAGTTACACTTATTATTACAATTTTAGGAAGGCAAATTTTCTGATGTTGTATCAGGAACTACAAGCTATCGATTGGGAATTCTTACAAATGTATCGGAATGTTTATGATCTAGTGAGCAAATTCTATGACTTTGTCTACGAAATATTTGATAGGTGTGTTTCCCGTAAAATAAGTTTAGTCTCAAATTATTCGTGTTGGTTCACCAAAGATATTATTAGAAAACTTAAGGTCAAGGCATATTATGATAAACAATCCAGGGGCATGCCATGAACTCAATACCTTTTATCAAGAATTTGCTCGATTACATAGGGAAATTAAGAAAGTCTGTCACAGATGTATTGGGTACTGGGGCACAAGAAAAAAAAGTGCAAGAATACTATGCTGTATGACATATCAGGTACGTTACAGTAATCGATACAGCTAGCAATTTTGAGAAATTGCACAAAGTAATGATTCGGTCGATTATCTGGGTCTTGTTCTCAATACAGCCCATAACAATTGACGAGCATTGAATATAGTACAACACTATGTGAGATGCATGTTCAGTGTTCAATCTACTCAAATCACTCACACACATTTGGTTTCGTGTGACAACACATGATCAAAAATAAATAGAGAATAAAAGTATCAATTGAAGAAAAAAAATGAGTACACACAATTACAACGACGATGTTCACCAAGGCCTGGTTAATGTAATGTATATTCGGCGCACCATTAAGAACAGTTTAATGAGATCTCATAGAAAAAAAAGTACCTGCATTATCATTGTTCATTCTCAGTTGCTCGACGGTTCCCACATATTCACGTGGCTTGTTACTTTCCACTGATGTATGAATTTTACCTTTATGTCCAACCACTTTACCTGTCACTCACACGTGTGGTTAGTTTTAGTTTCTTGGAAATAACTATTTCGAAGATCCAAATGTCAAATCACCATTTCACACACATGACTTGTTGTGTAAGAGTTTCCCAAACTAAAAGTTTACTTTCCACGTTCAACAATAAAGCTCTACACTTCTTCAATAAAAATGAACTTTTATTTTTATTTTGTTGTTCAGCTTTTCTTTCAGATCATCATTTCTCTGCAGACAGGCGCGCACTCTCGAACCGTCTGGAAGCACAATGCAGTGTTGCCACTACAATAGTCAAACTACACTTACATCAGTGTTAAAATGGAACCACAAGATTCACTGCTCCACGATATGAAAATAAGGTCGTTTTTGCCTTTTAGACTGAAATATTGTATATGGTGTCGTGAAATTCCGTGACAAGTCATTAGAATTTCCAATAAGAATTTTATAATTAATTCTGAAAATAATATCAATACCAACTCGAGCGAACTATGGAATTTTATAAAACATAAAAAAGGAACCTACCGTCAAATATATTAAAATTTGAAGGTCAAGAGTTTTCTAGCAATGATGAGATAGGGAATGCATTCGCTCCGTATTTTCAATCGGTATTTCTATCCTCCTCTCACACATATAATAATCTTAATGGTGATGCTGTTAGTAATAGAAATGATGAAATAGGGACACTGTGCATTGACCAAATTCAACTAAAGAAAGTTGAAAATGCTATCAGAAATTTAAAATAAAAAACGACAGTTGGTTCTGATGGCATACCCTCATATGTTGACCTTCCTGATTAAGGGATGTGTTGATATATTTAAATATCCCCTATTGATAGCATTTAACTTATCCCTAAAAACATGCACTTTCCCCGACAAATGGAAATCTGCCCTGGTTTGTCCTATCCCAAAATCTAATAATAGTAGTGACATTAATGATTTCAGGCCAATTGCAATATTACCAGATTTTGCAAAAGTATTTGAACAAATCTTATACAAGACAATTAGTAATCATATTCAACCAGTTATCTCAACTAAGCAGCACAGCTTTGTTTCTCAAAAATCCACGGTAACAAACTTAGCACTTGTTACGGACTACATAGCAAATTCGTTGGATGAAGGCAAACATGTTGATGTGATTTATATTGACTTTGAGAAAGCATTTGACAGAGTTAATCACAATATATTACTGGAAAAATTAAATCACTATTACTTCTCACCCACTGTGATTAGGCTCCTCCATTCGTACTTAACAAATCGCAAGCAATCAGTCGTCTATAAAGACTACAAATCATATGAATATTTTGCACTCTCAGGAGTTCCTCAAGGTTTGAACCTCGGACCTTTATTATTCCTCTTATTTGTTAATGACCTTCCTGATTATGTGCCTGATAATGAAAAATTGTTATTTGCAGATGACTTCAAAATGTATACAAAAGTCAACTCTATGGAGACTGCATAAGATTTAAGCAAAACTTAGACAATATTGCAAACTGGTGTGCTATTAATCAACTTGGAGTCAACGTAAGTAAATGTAAAGTATTATCATTTAATAGAAATAAAACCACTCATCAATTTGATTATTCCATTAATAAAATTGTACTAAACAGACCTACTGTAGTTAAGGATCTTGGTGTCAGTTTTGACTCGAAATAGACTTTTAACATACACGTTACAAATATAACAAATGAAGCCTTGAAGTTACTAGGATTCGTAATTAGGACGGGAAGAGAGTTCAACAGTATACCAACATTGGAAAAAATTTACTATGCTTATGTTCGCCCCAAGGTAGAATATGCTTCTTCTATTTGGAATTCATATCAATTGAAACATTGTCAACAATTAGAGAAAATCCAATCAAATTTTCTTAAATTCCTGACTTTTAAAGAAACTCGAATCTATCTTGCTTATGATAGTTACAATGCAGTCATTGAGAACTTTAATATTCAGAGCTTAGAACAAAGGCGCAACATTGCTGATCTGTTATTTCTTCAAAAAAATGTTCAAAATAGGTTAGATTGTATGGATTTAGTTTCAACATTACAGTTTCGTGTCCCGTCATCTAAAACTCGCGTTAATAATGCTGGTCTCTTCCACTGTTAAAAGGCAAGAACCAGTATCTTGATGAGGTCACCAATCTGGAGAATTTGTACTATATATATATAAATCATTTTTCTATATTGTTCTTCTAATGAGTCCTTACTAGCAAGCCTCTCTATTACTATATTCTTTGTCTCGACACAAATGTTACACATTCTTTTTGCTCCACACGTCCTCAAGTTCAATATTTGGTTCAGCACAGATATAGTGGCAATGATCTCCAGAAGAAACCTCATCACGAAATATACATGTTCAATTGAATTTATTTATGGCCTTTAAGCATCTTTGATTCAGGCCAGGATTGGATAGGAGAGAAGATGCGGGAAGTAGTGGCCATGGCCTTACTTAAGATGCCAACCCGGCATTTGTCTGATGAAACTGACGAAAACATTGATAACCTCATTCAGGATAGTCGGCCGTGGTGTTGAAACTCAAGTACCTACCATCGCCGAGCCAAAAGTTCGTGACATTACTGATTGGACTACAAGGGTTGGGCACAAACGATGTATGAGATTGCAGCTTCTACCATCATGAGGTCGTCTTTGTCTTCATCACTTTTAACAGCGAAAGTTAAGTTACTGTGGCAAATAATTAGTGAAAATATTTGGATGTTAAGTTGTAAATAACAACACCCGTTACAAAGGTTGATCTTGAACAAGTTTTAGGGTTACGTAACGACTCCGTTTGATGCCTTGATGTCAAGCTGTTCTTGGATTGATGGCAAGCAATCTTTGGATTTTAAGTTGTAAATAACAACACCCGTTACAAAGGTTGATGTTGAACAAGTTTTAGGGTTACGTAACGACTCCGTTTGATGCCTTTATGTTCTACATAAAGTATACCGACTTCAGACCATTCGGGCAGTCTGTCGTTCCTTTTGTAGCCTCCATATAGATAACGTATTCTCTATGACACGATTGTTCTGTCGATAGGACCTTGTGACTGACCACGCCGAGGATGACCGTGCACCAGTGTTACATCGCTCCACATGATATGTAGATTAGATTGATTGGAAATTTCACGATTATTATGGAACTGCAGTATGCAGAAAGCTCCAAGAGTTGTGTAAATGTCATATATAGATGGAATATCACTTCGTTTGCTTGTTTGGTTTCTGTAGCCTTTCACAAAATAAGTTTTTGTGAGATAGTCTTCGTACACCATTATGAATCGATAATCATTACATCATTGTGAATGCATATTGATAAGATCAAGTTGACACGAATTCATATGTTTACTTGACAAAGGATTAGAAACAAATCCCTTTGACTGAAAGAACCGTGTCTTCTGACATTGAACACAGAGTGACAAATAAATCATTACAATCTCTTTACTAATACTGCTGTTTAATTTCTCTTATCATTTGGTTTCGTCCCATATGCCCTATCGATCTTGTGCGCTATAACAAAAAGAAAATCTGATTCTATATGGTGATACATCTTTGAATCCATTTTTTTTAACAGGTTTGATTTGCTAATTTTTTGGTCGACAACAAGTAATACAACTTATCTTTCTAGTCCACAATAGTCTTGTGGCTGCTTCGAAGATTTGGCTTTTTAAGTCTCTCAAATATTGCTGTAGATTATTATATATTTTGTTTCGCGGAAGAAGATGGCATCGTCTTTCTACCAATCCATCAGCTCACTAATCTAATATAGGCCCTACTTTTAAATTAACTCAAAATGGGAGATGTAAAACCACAGAATATCAGTAGATAACATTGTTGTAGCATTAAACTCAACAATTGTCTACCGAGATGTCCAGCTTTGCGTACCAAACCAAGATTTTTACGGTGCCAGTACTTTTAAATATTTCGGGCTTGGGTTGGACATTGTTAACAAACGCCGGTCATTGTTGGAAATGTGATAGTTCTCAGTAGAACAGACATTTACTGATTATTTTTTTTTAGTCACTGTCAAGAATGCCCGATCCGTGTTGATAGAGCCAATGATTGTTGATTTTTGTTGACATTTGACAACTTAGTTTCCGATATCTTTCCGCATCCTTTCCCCTCCCCTATGCCTGCCTGAACCTAAGATGCCTAAATACCATAAATAAAATTCAAATTCAACACTTTTCTACAGTGGCACACAAGCACTGTATATTACGGGCACATGATTGGGTTTATTCGACGAAATGGTTTTGCTCCTTTTCACGTTTTGTAACGTATGTCCACTTCCGTCGTTCCTGGGTTTACTACACCTGATACTGAGTGGATCTGCTGTGCCTTTTACCGGAGAGCTACTCGCTTTCATTTGCCGTACTGTTTGGAAAGTTTTCATTGTCCTTTTTTCTGTTTCTACCTTGCCCCCCCCCCCACTTTTTTCCCCCAGTGTACTATACTAACAATATATTAACACTACAGTAAAACTGTAAGTTTAGATAGGGAAAATGCGGTACCAAAGCTAAGGGACGAGAAGCGAGAAGCAGGTACAGACTCCTAATCCCGCTTTATTACGTAGCGATAAGTGTTTTTCCTGGACAACGTACCCACTTTCACCCAAAGGTTCAGGGTTCAGTTCCACACCAATTACTAGTTTCTAAAGTTTCTTTGTGACGATATAAAGATTACTTTGTGTTTTGATAATATTTGCTCTTTTTAATATTCTACGATTAGAGAATTCAGACTAGAAAACAAGTATTGTATGAGTTTTCTACTTCAAATACAATCCAGTTTATTCTCATACAAATTCTTCACCATCATTTGTTAAAAAGAAGAAGAAGAAGAAGAAAGAACTAACATTTATATTGATAATTGTAATGATACTGTATTGGAAATGCGTGCCTGGGTATGGACCGAACCTGAAACTTCTGCGCTAAAATCCGGTACGATAACCCCGTAACCACAAACGTTATTAAAAGAACAAACAGTAATAGCAGTCTTTAACGGCGTTGCACAGTTCAACTTGCTGTAAGCTTAGCATGAGCTTGTTACATCATTGATTAAGTTTAAGTTGCTTTGATGGATTGACTTCGATCCTATTTTTAATATTTTTTACACCTTTTGTAATGCCTTATTTATTTGCTCTTTAAGGAATTCATGAAGAGCGTAAACGTAGAACAAGTTAAATTCGCTTTTTTCCGTCAGTTTACACGATAAAAGAAATTTTTTCGTTTCGTGTAAAATAAGTTATATCCAAGAAACGGTTTGGTGCAAATTAAGCTATACCAATTTTTAATTGGTTTTCTTAAATCTACGCATCGTGTAGTGCGTTATTTTTGTTTTGTATGTCAGGCAATGTAACAGTGGATGTGGATAAATAGGTGTTGTAAGTTATTTGAATTAGAAGAGAAATGAAAAATACAGTTGACATGGTGACAGTTGCAGAAGAAAATCTGGGCTCAAGGAAGAAATAGCACAATGAAATATATCGCAAAAGAAAAGAAAAGCAAGGTATAATGATCCATTTGCTTCTTTTGCATGAGTGAAAATGCTACTCTTGTAACTTGTTGGGAACACTGCACAAAGGACGTATTTCAATGTTATTTGGTGGTAATTTACAAGACATTCGTTCTCAGGAAACTATTCTTCATCCAGAACAAAAGTACATTATTTTCAGGTAACATTTTGACTGCGTTTATTTACTCCTCAACAGTGCTGGAGTAGGTTATTTGTAGACCTTGGCTACTGACTGTATTAGGACCCCTGTTACCTATCTCTTGGTGGTCGCAAGGGTAACTGATTTGCTTTGGCAGGTCTTTTGAAGCAGTGGGGGACCTAGTCTGTAACCCTTTGAGCCCCTTTAATCCGGCTCTGCTCTACAGACCAATTAATAATCTGAAATGAAAAGTTTACACAAATGCAAACTACTGAATGCCATTCAAACAGCAAAAAGGATTAATTTTATGAAAAAAAAAACAAAACTGTGCAACGACATGTTTATAAAATTTTCAGTGGAGCCGATTCACTTTAGTGAGAGTGTTTGGTGCTTCATTTGGTGCAAATCAAGTCAAATAATTTAATGTTGGAAGAATGTTGAAGGGCACTATTTACTCCTCAATCTTGTTACTTGTATCCTTGTAAAATTAAGTGTAAATATATTGTGTGAGATATTTTGCTACTTTCTGAGAAAAAAAACCTGGAGATATAACTTGTTTGGCATTTTAGCCCTTCTTATGATAAATGCATATACAAATTAGTTCGGTTCGAAATTTCTTAGTCTAATTAGTATTTTTTTTTTAACTTAAGTTCGAAATTTTGGTGCATTTCTCCAAATTCATAATGTATGCAATCAGACTTTCTAACTAATCTTGCTGTAGACCTGCATAATTTCTTCTAGGTCAATTTATTAACCTTACCCAGTTCCCGTGAATCAGTAGTTACGGTTGAGAACGTCGAGTAGTAACTGCGAGACAAATAGGATGAAGCTTTGCTGTGGACTAAATTGGCTTAGTTTCTAGGGTTTTCCTAAATTTAAATTGTTAAATGTCGGGATGGTTTCTTGAATAAGAGGCTAGTCGCTTTACCTTCCCCATTCCTTTCTCTGGAAGTGTGATCATGGAGGGAAATTATCCTGCAGACTTGTGAAGCGCTAAGGCTATTATTGCCTGTCTCAACTATAGATGTAGACTAATTAAGAAAAGTAATGGTTTTACAGACGAAACCGAAGCGTGTCCGTATAAAATCAAATGTTTCCTTCAGAAGTATCCCAATAATGAACTGATGCCATATGATAGCTTTCCCCACCCTTGCAGACCACAAGGAATCCGATAGTATATGGCTCATTTCTGTCTGATCTGTAGTTACTGTGATCTAAGGGAGTCAGAGAGGGTAAGAAGGGGGAATGCCCACAAAAGGTGAGTTCTAGTAAAACGCATTTTGAAGTCTAACTCTTCCATTCACTTCTATGTATTTCATAGCTTAAAACGTGTATAACTTGGTGATTTTTTTTTTTTTAGCTTTTCGATTGAAAATTTTTGTGCTGTCAGTGTGAAGTACTTGTTACGAGTGCAATCTAAATGCTTTTCGAAATGGACATCCCCCTTCTTTTCATACACTCTTCAACTGTCATTTAACGTGGTAAATTAACTTTAAAACATGCTACAGGTTTCTTCCATGTAAAGATAATACTGCAATGTCATTTTTAAAGTTAAATTTTTCAGTCAACATGAAATTTAAAATACAGTTCATTTACAGAAAATTATTTGTTCAAACTATAAAGAAATGAAAATGCTCACTGCATTCTAAAACTCATCAACAACCATCCCAAAGAAGTTCGTTATATTTCAACCAATATAAGTGTAAATTTTAAAGGTAAATAAAAATAAAACATACAATTTCTAATATCGAAGATGGCAACACTGTTCAAAGGAGCCGCGAGGACATGCATCGGCTGCTACTGCACAACCCCCATCGATTTTCACGGATCTTCCTTTTTAGTTATCCCTTTTTTTTCTCCTCTTGTATGCGGGCAGATCAGAGAGCAGAGAAGAATAGTGTCTCCGTAGATGGTGCTGTTGGTGCTGTTGGGGCCGTTCTGGAAGATAAAACTGAGACATCACGTATAAAAGGGTGGGAGAAGGGGGCGTATGAAACAAATTGCCCCCGTCGCTATGTAGTCATTTCCTGAATTACCCTGCTATTCCACAAGAGACAGAGGGTGAGAAAGAGTCTCCTCGTGATAAATAGGCATCTTATCGTTTGCAACTGTGCCTTTGGAATACGTTAACGTTTCCTTATACAACATGCAGATTCCGCAGCTGCGATATGCCAAGAATACTACAGCATTTTAGGTTTGTTCCTTTTTTTACCCTCTATTCTCGTTTTTTTCCGCCCAGCAGAAAACAAAGGACTGTTGCTGCCCCTGTGGGTGTTACATGTATATATTTGTAACTAACAAATGGACTACATTTTGTGATCACAGAGATGTTGTTTTGTCTCTTTTTTTGTTAGACACGAAACTCTTACAACAAGTTCTTCTTTCTGGATCTAGTAAAATAAATAATACGCTGTTTAGCTTTAGAAAGTATGCTCTTTTAAAACGCAGCGCTTACTCTAAAGTTCATCCATTAGCTTTTAAAATCGTGAGAAAGATACACATCCTAGTTTTCATTGTATTTTATATCCTAGTATTACGTGTCTTTCAAACTTCATGCCAAGAAGTATTGTTAAAAACAATTATTTGTAAGAGTATACTTCCACTTATGGTGGTAAATCGTCCGTGCACTTAATACGTAAACGGGTAAAGTGCTCTAAAAGTAAGTTAAAGAAGTCTCTACAAGCACGTATAACTTTTACAATCTACTAGAAGTATGTAAACACACGTCTACAAATGTAAGTATAAGCACTCACAAGTCTCTAAAAGTTGGTAGACAGAAGTTTGTAAAAAAGGAAATAGACGCTTACAAGTAATTGAAAGTAAGTAGACAGAATTAAGTTTCTGTTTTTTGTGAGAAGACACTTGCGTCTGTCGCTAAACTTAAGTATATGTTTATAGTTCTCTACAATTAAGCATACACTAATAATTTTCTGAAAGTATAATAAGTAGATCAAAGTCTGTAGAAATAAATAGACCTTTATAAATATTTTTAGAAAGAAAACAGAACTTCACAAGTCTTTACATCTAAATAGACTTAAACAAACTTTTAGAAGAAAATAGACACCAATTCGTAAACGAATTCTTGTAATTCTTGTAATTCAAACAAAAGATGCAATTCTTGGAAACAAAATGTGTACTTACGAAAATTAGATCTTTAAAGGAGTATCAAGATGTAAACAAATCGCAGATAACACTTACCTATAAGTAAACAAAGAGAAAAACAATATTTTAATAAATACATAAATTAAGTCAGATCAAATGCAAGTCAAATTAAATAAACAATTTTTTAAACTTCCCCAAATTTAATGTGGGTTTTGTGAAGGACAAATACCATGTGTGTAGGTTTTCTCGGGGTTCTTCCGTTTCCTCCCACTATCTTCATTCCACCAATTTATCCCGTCACCATACACACGGCCTGAGCCATAGTTGCCTAAATGCTTTAAAATGAGTTCAAAAAATAAAATTCCCCAAATTTAACAAGTTCGATACCCAATATTTTTGAGGTGTTACATTTTCTTACCGGTATTTGAATCAACAATTTGAACATTTAAACATTTTAATTCCGGATATATACACACGTAATTTCAGAGCATCAACTGTTTTCTATGAAGATTGGGCGTGGAACATACGTAACGTACACTTAACTAAACTCAGATATATAAAAACATACCAATAAATATAGAGGAGTGATCTTAGTTTTGTTTTTGTACATAAAGTTGGCAATGTAATCGCATAGTAACATTTTTCGCCGCTAGGGTTGATATCAGAGCCATCTATGAGAGAGAATTTTATATTCTTGATTTCCGCGTTAGTATACAGAAGGTCCATCCGCGCACATATGTCCAATCTTTAACTAGCACCAACCTTACGAAAATCCACGGAACCACCACCGGTGGGCTTCAATGTGATCGCCATGTGTCTCGGCAATAGCCCTGCACAGTAACTTCCATTGTAGAAGGCTAGGACGAAGTATAAGCAGTGGAATCCTCTGCCACTCCTCCTTACAGGCTTTCCACAGGCCCCGGAGAGTGGTGACACGACGAGTTGAAAGTGCCCTTTTCATTAGGCCAGACCCGCAAAAATCCATAGGACTGGCATCTGCTGACTTTACCGGTATATCGTGAAATGGAATAACCTGAATGTTCTGTCTTACGCCATTTGTCGTAGAAAGCTACGGGTAGAATGAGACGCATAGGATGAAACCTTGCACAGCGACTTGATTGATGGCATTTCCATACGAACGAGGCAGGTCGTCTGTATAAATTAGGGTCATGATATGTTGCTGAAAGAAGCCAGAGCTGATTTTACAGTTTCTAGAGACCTGACGAATAATTAACTTGCCTTTATAGCAGTATCCTCCAACAACCACGAATCCCTTCGAGAAAGTTGCTTTGCAATGACGGATGAACTCGGGACGGGATTTTGCATCGCGTGAAACGTAAGTCATGGTTCGAATTTTGCCACAGTCTGATAAATACACCCATGTCTCATCTAGTATGGCCAAATATTTCCACTTTTCCCCGGAGAAATGGCGTTTGTAGAGGCGCCCGATGTCCGTTTTCTTTCAAAATAATGAGCCGCATTTAGGTAATGTCTACAACTTTTAAAGACCTTCCAGGTTCAAATTCTCACGCAGGTTACTTTTCACAATTGACTGTGCCGCGTGGAGTCGTGTGGTCAGCGCCAGGGACGGATTTAAGCGTTTAGGTGCCCTAGGCTCATGACTTTCAGCGCTCCGTCCCTTCCTTTTTTTCCTTCCTCCCTCAACCCTCCATCCCTTTTTCCCTTCCCATCTTCATATTAAGATAATTTCTTGTTTCGCCATGTAATAACAATGACGAGATTATAACCATTATATTTTTTTATTATTATTTCACCACTTCTCTTTACGCAGAGGAAAATAAATATTGGTTTACAGAATTAAACCCTGCAGTGTATCTATCAGTTAGTATATCGATCCACCAGTCAGTACCTCGCTCCTTTAAACTAACAACTGCAGTGTTACAAAATCTCTATGAACGGATAAAGGCGACATACAAACTCATTCGTAACGTTAAATAAATGAGCAGCTGGGGCCGCGGTTGTTCAGTTCTTAGAGCGTACACCTCTGGCGCTTGGGGTTGTCGTCTTAAACCATGCCAGTGCCATGTGGGCTTTGTGGTGGACAAACACCGTGTGTGTGGGTTTTCTTGTGATTCTCCCTTGCTTCCCACTTTCTTCATTCCACAAACCATCCCATCGTCATCCATCCATACTAAGTCAAAGCTGCCTAAAGGACTTAAAAATTTGAATTCAAATTCAAACGTACACAGCTCTTTGAATGTTGATCGCCATCTCCTGGAATATTAATCCCCTAAAGATATAGTTAGGGAGAATAATAAGATTTTTTTTCTATTGTCATAAAAGGGAGGTTAAGATATATTTAATATTTTTAGTCATCTTTAGATCACATCGAGATAGGAGATAGGAAGGTAGCAGCCGGTGTCTTAGTTAAGGTACCATTCTGAAGTTCGTGTGCTGAAACTAATTTAAACTCTGGACAACCTCAGCCAGGACGGTCGGTATGCAGACCCGAACTCACGGTACCTACCCATTGCGGACCCGAAAAGACAAGTTAGGAATAAAACAATTTAATTTTCCTCATATACAAAAATCTAGCGTAAAATTAGACTCTGTGTCTTCATGCATATAGACTGCTTTAACACAAAGTACCAGTTTGTCCCTTGGCAGGGGTTTAGATGATTGCCACGCCCTGTATGCAACATTGACTAAAATTGATCATTGCTGTGCACAAAGGCCAAAATAAGAATAAATAATATTCCTTATATAAGCACTAATGTTTAATTTACTATTTCTTACGTAAATTAACTAACCTTTAAAATACCTGAAGTCATTATGTGCGAGGATTCCCTGGATCAAAGTTGATGTGTTTGACGTTCCATCTACATGGTTCTTGATGTTTTCTGCTAATTTTTCGTCTTTCGTTTTAAATCGAGATTTCTCATTTTTTCTTCTAAATTGCGCGCCTGTGAAAGTTACACCCTTAGACCCGGGCCTAGTGGTAAATCCGGTTGCACCCCTGGCCATCGCATGTTGCGGAGGGAAATTTTCATGGAGAGCCATTCGAAGCAACCTATTAGACACAGGCGGCGTCACTGCTGTGCACGCTCGCATCCTAGTCCCCGCCGTGGATGATTGAATCACTGATAACTCTTGGTTTTTATACCAATTAATTATGTTCTTGATAGTAGTCGAACACAATGTACATCCATGTTCCTTGCACTGTTTTTGAATTTTAAACACTGAATGTTTGGAGTGAAAAAGTGCAACTACGTAGCCCTTCCAAAACCAGTTGACCTTTGGAGCCATGATGCACATAACACACTCTCCATACAACTCATAGTGACACACTACTACAGGTTTCTGGCTTTCTCCTCTGCTTTTAACCACTCAGATCGGTCCATTCTGTGAACAGGGGGGCAATTCAAAATTGGACAAATGTACGCTGATCAACCTATTGTATTTTTAGTTCACAATGGCATTGTTGAACAAAGTATGGTACAGATTGATCCAGTTGGTCTACAGATCTTAAGTGATGCTCCAATTTTTCGGTAAGGGGAACCAAATAGTGGCTACCGGTAAGGAAGTTCACTGTAGAACAGGTTTCTTACAAAGTCCATAACAGTGTACCCTCGGATGCAGGAGGGCAAAATTTCTCTTTCGTTTGATAACTGAGTTTAATAAAATATGTTACAAATGAGCGAAAACATTTACCTTAGCTGTGCTTATACAAGTCTGAAATCAAATTTAATAGTATTAATGATATTGTACTAGTCATGCTGAATTTAATATGAACTAGCTAAAGCACCCGCTCGTTGGTGCGGGGTGAATAATCTTACTAATTGGGTCAAGCATGGAGTTCGTTGTTGGCTAGACAATCATTGCGAGGCCATTCCTTGCCGCTCGACAAAAGCGAGCTCATCTAA
>JAGDQP010000121.1:0-12117 GCA_022664845.1 Lepisma saccharinum
GTAACAGAGTGAGTTGGTAAATATAGAGCCTAATAAGTACAAGGTTACAGCAACCCAGCTAAAAAGGTTAGATCCAGTGGGTTGGTGTAACCCTCCACGTAGGTTATTTTGAAGGGTTATGATAAACAACTGTACTCAGTTACTTTAACCCACCCCAAAGAAAATTTGTAAAAAAAAAAAAAAGTTGTAAAATCGTCTGAAAGCAAGTTACTGTTATTATTTACACTACATATAGCTTATTATAGCTATCTTTGTAAAAAAAAAAAGAATGTGCGCCAGGCTGGGATCGAACCATGGACCTCATCAGTAGCACTCCGAAGTGCTACCAACTACTTCACCGATCAGCTGATGTTCATAGTCGATAATGCATGTATTTCCCAAGTTACACTACTATGATATTCATTATACGAATCTCAATGTTTCATATTACACTTTGTCATTAACAGAATATTAATAATAGTTTATATAACACTACATTCCTAGATTTAGGGTTGCTAGGTTACCTTCTAAGTTTCACGTTACGTTTTGGCGTTGGTACAAAGCTTCTATGTGGAAGCCCCTCAGTGTTCAATGACTGCCATCTCGTATACACGAGACTCGGTTCAGCTAACCCTCATTAAGGTTAAAAAATAACTAATTCTCAGAAGGTTAAATTTACCTGCACATTAAACGGTTAGCATAACCGAGCAGTGGGTCAATCATGTTGTTTAAATTAACCGTGTTGTTTGTTTATTCCTTCTTGTACCAATCGTGTAGGTAACTTGATACCCACGAATGGGTTGTTTTTACCCTGATTTGTGTTAACCTTTTTCAATGGGTTACCATTTACCTACAGAATTAGGTACTTTCATGTCTCGAAAGGGTAGTGATAAATAACCAGTAGGTTATGTGCAACCCTTTTGGTCATTAACCTAGCAAAATCTTGACTTAGTTAAAACTAATTTCTTTCCGTGTAACTCACAAGTTCATCACTGCAGTAGCAAACGTTCGCCATTGCATTCTATCCTGGGCGACATGAAGCCAGTTTCATCTTGAACATCTACTTCTTGAAGATCTCTTCTAATATTGTCATCTCAACGACGTCAAGATATTACATCATTTGTGTCATTCCGTTGCCTATTTTGGAATGTTTCATATCCAAATGTACTCGTTTATAGACTTTTCTCCGAAGAGATGTTTCATAGCTCGGAATGAGGAATTAATGGCTCATATTTTTAAACACACGGTGTGATTATTAATATACATAAAGTCACGTGTCAAAATTTTGTATGAAAGTTCTTCAGCGTTCTGAAGAAATGAGTCGCAAGAACTTTTTCAATTATCGCAGGATATGTCTATTTGCAGTATCGCATGATCATTACTGCGCCTCATTTCACGACCATTTTAAGGTTGTATTGCGTTACAAGCAGTGACGTAACGTTCGGGCCCGCGATGCGGGTGGGCCCAGGTAAAAGAGGGCCCGCGTCCGATTTTCTACATTTATATTATTTAATACAATTTTAGTTTCCAATTTAAGGAGAAATATTGCATGCAAAAGGCACAAAGTAAAAACCTGATTGATCCGGAGTCCAGTTTTGTAATGTTAGGGGAATCTCCCATTTGTTAGCAACACTTTAACGACCAGTTAACGACATTGCCCTTTCAACGTCACTGTGATTTTTAACAATTTAGGCTACTAAGGAAATCAACTTTTTTTTCGTTCTTCTGGAAGATGCCAAAGAAGAATTATATACTGGCACTGGCTATGCGAAAGATTCCGTTAATCGATGGAGTTGTCGGATTGACTTCATATTTGATATATATATATATATATATACACCTTACGACCTCTAGAATGTATATCCGGTGCAAGGTGGCGCTACGACCGAAAATTACAAAACTACTCAAATTCGATTTTTAAAGTATTTTAGACATGATCACGCCCCTAAGTTGTTGTTAATAACCGAAGTTATGCGGGGCCCCGGGCAAGTCAATTACTTGGGGCCCATTTATTTTGTTACTAAGCCTCAATTTAAATTTATGGTCAGTAGCAAGAGTGAATAATTAATTATTATTTATCTTGTAAATTAAGATAATTAGTAATAATAATAACAGAAAAATAAGTATAAATAAGGAAATTACATTTAATGCTGTTCCATTGCAGACAGAAGATATTTTTCTGTAACAAGCTCTTCGCGATATAGGCCTCTAGAATCTATGTATAAAGAACAATTTATTTCCATGTGTGTACGTGTAAAAAAGAAGCTGGGGCTGTTAGTAACAGGCAAATAGACAGTAACTATAATCTGTTAGTAACATTGATTTCTTATGTAGGAATCATAGACTGACGAACATGATTTTGTTAAAGGAGAGTTTTATTATTTAAAATACTAACACTACTTGTGTTTGCTATATACTTTTATAAAGGGGGCCTGGATAAAAGTTTTGTTGGCGGGCCCGCACTCATTTCGTTACGCTACTGATTACAAGTAATACTTTTCCAATCATTTATGGCATCGAATTCGATAAAGATTTTGATTTGAGGTTTAGTAAACATTACATTTTAAAACATTCATTAAAATTCCAAAGGACCCTGAATATCAAAATTAAAAATGAACGTTACACGGTGAAGATGCAATGCAAAAAGCAAACATGGTAAGCATTTCGATGGCTACCACTATCGCACTGCTTGAATATTGCATACATGTTATAGTTCACTTTTGAAAACCATAAAAATGTTCATAGCAAGGGTTTTTATTTCTGCTGTTTACTTGCTGAAACCAGTAATATTTCTTGGAGAAGGGATTTTATGTGTTATTCAAATCTCCCTACGATTGCTTTGTTTAGCGAATACTGTTCCATTGGATTTATCTAATATGTTTTACGTTATATTCCGGAGTGACAGAGAAATGTATCTGTATCGTTAACATTCTACACTTTACCGTTATTACGTTATCGAATCAAATATAAACAATTGAACTATTCACCATACGAAGTGATGATAGAACAAATCTTTATCTCTGTATGAACTTTCCCTGCCCCGTTTCCTGTTAAAACAGGTTCTGTCAAGGGGGTGACTTGATACCGTTGTCAACTTTAAGACAGTGTATTTTTTTAACGAATGACTAAATGTGTCTTGATACACATTTTAATTTTAAGTTAGTATATCATTTTTGAGTTCTATTAGGGTGACTAGAAAAATATTCATATGTTTTAAGTCCAAATGTTACTTTTAACACCAATACTGAACTAAAATGGAATTAAAGGTTTAAAAATCAACAGTAGTCAATTTTACATTTTTATAATTTAGCGAGAAAAGCCGCTTCCAATTTCCTTAATGAAGGAAATTTCCTTGTTGAAGTTCACTACATTTCTGATGCAATTTGTTCATACAGGTATTGTGTGAAAAGATTATATTATAGATGTAGAGAAAGTCTGCAAACCATGGAATTTGTATTTTCTTGCTAAATTAAAAAATAGTTAAATTGACTACTGTTGTTTTCATCCGATTGAATATTTTTATGGTCTTTAGGCATCTCAAGCAGAGGCCAGCAGTCAAATAAAATACTACAATTACATACATACGTATGAAGGCATATGTTAACTTAAAAAATAGACAAACAAATAGACCAAGCACATATCAAAAGAAATAAAAACATTTCATTCAATAGAAAAATCAAGAAAACCCAATTACTCATAACAAAGTATCTTCGGTGAAGATAGTTTTATTGAAAGCGGGTATGGATAAAGTATACTTATATCATCTACTTCCACCACAGTAAATGACCAGTCTGATTTCAGTATATTCTCATGAAGTTAACTAGAGATGGGTCGAATTTCTTGATACCGATATTTATTTCTGAATTTCGATACTCGATACTTTTTGACAGTGTTTTCACTGTTTTATCAGAACTATATACCAATATAATCAGAAAGTTTCCTATATGGAGAATAGGTACTTCTTATAATAATGTGAATAAGCTAATCGAAGATATAAATATATGTTATATCAGTAAACATAACTTTACTAATGAAACTGTGAAATCTTCTTGTTGTGATTATTAAATATTCTTGTAGTAATTTGGAATTTTAAAATTAATTCTTATTTTCTCCTTTGAAATTTCATTTTGTCATTAACTATTATCTAGAAAATTATGATAATATGGGTAGTTTGTTTGTGGTGTTCAATAAACTTCAATACCATTGACAAATACATACATTATATAATAATTAAAATGAAAGTACACTGCTTTCCTATCACTTAACTCTACTACTGTATTAAATAAATTACGGTTAATAACAAAAATTTTAGTGTGACATAACTTGAGCACAATACAAGGAATCCTGTAGAGAACATGATTATCATATAGATTTAGCTTTTGTTAGAAACAAGAAAATTAGCCATAAATGACTGTCCAATCTTTTAAAAACAAGAAAATGTATCTATAACTCCACCCACCTACCAGAAGCCAGATCTTCGTGATTATATTGCCCTCTAGCGGGCAACAGTCCCAAACGGAACAATGCGATCCGAATAATGTGAAAGTCGTAGAGAGTAATAGAGGGGAGAGAGAGACAACTCAAGCAAGACAGACAATAAATTCTGATAACCATTTTCCTGTTCACTATTGCCACATGTACATCTTGCTTTCCATTGTGCCCGATGGGATAAGATGCTGACATTTTTCTTCTTCTTATTATTATTATTATTATTCATTCCACTGTCATTACCTCTGTCATTTTCTTCATTAAAAGTACATTCGTGAATATTTAAACATCAGACGATGAACAACAGGAACTAAAGAATACAGGAAATGAAGGTAAGATGTGTGAGAAAGATGTTTTCTCGTGAATTTGAATTCTGAGTCAAACATTTTAAAATCCTTGAATTTTTATTTAATTTAGAAGGCCTTTAAGCAACTTTGACTCAGACAGGATGGATCATGATGGGATCATTGGTGGAATGAAGAACTTCAGCGCATCTGAACAATGTGGGATAATTTTTCTTCACTATCATGTACTACCTTCAAAGATTGAAAGTCTACTTTCATAGCACCAAAATCAGCATTAATCGGTGAAAGACAGAGTGTAGTGTCTTCTTGTAAGTGCGTTACCAGTGTTGTTAACGCTGAAATTGGTACAAATAAAAAAGTTCTTAATATTATTTTACCAAAAGAGTAACCAAAAATGGGCGTAATGTAGTAAATACAATTACGCAATTTGATTTAAACCGAAAGCAATAGAAAAATAATGAATTTGACATTTACAATGAAACAAAGAACATCAATCATAGATACCATGAAATATAATGAAACTACAAAGTGTTGCAAGGAAACAAAGAACAATAACATCCATAGTCATTATGCTATAAAATGAAACTAATTATTAGGTTTAGCAGCGAAACAGTATAACATAAGTCTATGGGAGATTAACAGAAGCTTTTATAAAAATACTACATAATGAAGAAGAAATAATGACATTAATATCTTAGATTTTTATAAGTTCAACACTCAGAAACAATTCTAAAACATTCTAATATGCATGATGATGAATGCTGCGGACGTATGTTTCATGCTGGCAAGTTTTGTCGCTAGAGGAACTTTTGAGCCATATTTGATTGAGAAGCAAAGGAAAAAGGAATCTAACAAATTTGATCTAAGCGTTTAAAGACATGTTGAATCTATTCTCAGAATCTGTATATTGTCTAGTCTTTGGTTGACCGAAAAGGTTACGTAGTACCGACATATGGAGTGTACAGGATAGTAGATGGATGTGCATCAGGGTATTGAGGTAGTTTGCGTTACTTGAATTCACCATAGGGTGCGAAGGCGTTGTGGAATTTGATTGGTATTTCCAATGTACAGTTCACAGGAGTTGAGAAAATTATATCAGGTAAAGTTAAGAAATGTGGTAAACAAATAATGTGTACAAAAATCAATATGCACACTTGCTGAAAGTTATACCATAATGTTGTATGACCGCATATTCATTTTATTAATTTCATTATTTTTCTTATATTTTTAAACAACAGTATATTCAATTTGTAAAGCTTATGATTTATATTGCATTAATTCTAGGACTTGTCTCGACGTTTATGGATCATGATCAGTCGCTACAATTGTCTCAAGCTCGAAGGTAACTATTTATTATTACAAAGCAACGTACAAGGATGTGATTGTGATACCATTTCCGTTCTCATGTACAAATCTATAATACGAACTACCTTTGTGAAACTTCGATTTGACCTTGGTTCACAAGAACTTTTAAAACGTTATAAGAACCACGTGACATTCCAGAAACAATGTGTGATGTGAACACTATAACTTTTCCAAGGAATGATCCAGGATTTCACCTTGAACGAGTGCAACATAAGAACCTTCCTTGAAATGACTTAAACTTCACCTTGGATCAGTGCTTCCTTCGATTCGAAAACAAACAATTATAAATGTTACCGAAGTCTTCCTTCTTGAGGCACTCGCATACAGCCATCAAAAGACGTCACATCTTCAACTCAGAATCATCGTATGACTATCTACAAACTTTCTTCAATCTGGACTTATTTAGATACTCTTCATTTTAGGTTTAAGCACGATTAAACCATTATCATTGAAAGTGACAGTTTATAACACGTAGTGCATCCAACACATCATTCAATCAGCTACAGACATCTTAAAATTTTTTGAAGGTACGTTGCTCACTCTAAATTGTTTAAATTATATATGTCTTGATTCGATATAATTTGATATTTGGAGCCTAGCTTAACTCAACTTAAATTTAATGTATTTGTTAATCATATTTTGTGTAATCAGTATTGCTTCATGATTCATAACACCGACGCCGACGAGACATATGCGCAGTTCTTATTTATGGTCAATGTTTAAATGTATAACTTGTATACTTCAGATTTACTAGCGAAGACTTATAATAAATGTCATAATTAAATGTTCATCAGTCTTTACTCATCCATAGCCGAGGCCGTTAAAGAAGGTGTACAGCGCCTATCTTCTAGGTACCATGCCGGCAGCTCGGACACTTGTGAAGTCCAGCTCCATTGCTATTATTTAGACCTCTCGCACACGCCCTCAGCTTAGTTGTAATGACCCCCGACTCAGTCTGTTATCAATAGTATACGTATAATACATCCATACTAAACGCGTATTGTATGTGTTGTTGCTGTATGGTTGTCATGCTGTTCGTATCATGCAGTCGTTTATAAGCATGGCTGTGGCTGTTGTTATATCTTGATTACACATATGCAACATAGTAACAATCATGTTGTTCAGTACGTATATGCAATAAGTGATTAACAGCTTCATTTACGTATATTACATCAAAATTTGCATTATACGTATGATGCATGTTCTTTTATTCTGTAGTACGTAAGTACTAACATTTATGGTTAGTATTTCGAGAAACATTTTTTTAAATTTCTGGTAATCTTCATTCGTCATTCTTGTTGATTACATATAACGTTCTCATATCAAAATCATTTTGTGTATTTTCAAAGAATTCACAAAATATTAATAACTTCATTATATATATGTAGCTAAATTCCAAGGAGTATTACCCGTAATAGCACAGGCCATCGGGCTAATGGTGGGCCTAAGATGAGCCTACTCAAAATCGTTTGCCTTACACTGGCCCGCCGTTGGTCCGATGACATGTGGTACTAGGAACAATTGGAAAATATGGAATTACAGCCCGATTCATTGTTGTTACATAGAACTCGAGATATTGTATACTATCATAGAAATGCATTTGTTAATTTTACAATTATGCTGCTTCTAAAGAAAGTAGAATTAACCTTTCCGCTTCCAAGCGCAACGTGGCGTCATACAAATTTACGTCTGAAGAACGTAATAATTAAAACGATTTATGCAGTGGGTATTGAAAATATGACAGTCAAACAGCTTTCTAAACATCACTTTTCACAATTATGTATCGATCACAAAGTACAATGTAAATTTCTGTGTAATAACTGGATCAAAATATGGTATAATTTATAAAAACCCAAGATCGTTAATAAAGGTATAACAAATGTGGTACACATAATACATGGGATTGTAAAAGCCAATGATAAATTATATCAATCGCATAGTTGTTGATACTTTTACAAAACCTGATGAAATATATACTATTAAATATTTTATTACGTCATATACCATTACCAACATATGGTAATCATATAAAATTATTATGGCACGCATTTTAAGAATAACAATACATAACACTACACACGAGTCATATACTCAGTATCTGCAATATGGACTATTTCCTGGCACGAAAAATATGTTACCTGGTTAACAAATACAACTTAAATATTATGCAAGATGGCCATGAAATAATACATGACGGTATGTTTTGTAAGCAATTAATATTATACTAATTTACTTATGGTATTCAATATAGAAATATGTTTGCCAACTATTACAACTCTCCACCAACCTACCCCGCCTGAAATGCATAAAAGTCACAAAAATAAACTAAAAGTCACAAAAATAAATTAAAAGTCAAGCACACTGAGTGCATTTAATGCAAAGATACCCTAATACAAGGTTGTATCCCTACTAGATTATAAATGGCCTCATGAATCAAGGTCTCTGAACTCAAATCTGAAGTATTTTCTTGAAGCTTCCTCTCTTCCCCAAAATATATAGTAACCTTTAATATACACTGTATGTTTCAGCTGCTTATTGGTCAGGAATAAAAATCACAATATATGGGCAATAAAAAATACAATTTAAATGTGTCTGTAGGAGGGGTTTAGACAGAAAGGGAGAAAGGGTTATTCCCAGCGTTACATCCATTTACTACTCCCAATTAATTTTCTCTTCTCCAATTACGGAAAACTTTTAATGAACTACCATCGGTTCATTTACAAGACAACAAATTCACACAATATCAATATGAAAGATCATTAGCCTCCTGTGGTCCCTTAATTGAAAACGAAACATCAGCTAGAATTAATTTGTGTACTTTTACACTTAGTTAATTTCAAGCAAAGTTTATTATTCAAATTATAAGGAGAGACTGGGTATTTCCATCCCTATTTTTATAAGCTGTTGTAAAATTATTTATTTTAATTTTTCCTCCAAAGCTTCTTAAGAAAGTGCGAGACTATTTAGTTAGCAAGAGTACAGTTAGAACACAAAAACACATACATTGTTTCATGTGCGTTTTGTGGTGAACTCTTGGGGGTCCTCCCATTTTATCCCACTTTCTTCGTTCCCATAATTCTCCCAACATAATCCATTTGGCCTGAGCCAAAGTTGCCTAAATTACTTAAATAAAATTCAAGTCAATACACGTAAGGTAAAGTCTTATAAAGTGTACCACTTTGATAATTTCTTTGATTTGTACATAATCTATAGTAGTTTAGTGAAATATGATAACTGTATATTATAACATGGTCCTTTAAGCATACACGTACTCATTTTAAGACCACAAAAAAAGAACGTGCTTTGTCCATCTTCAGCGGATTGGAGATGAGAGTGCCATCAGTTAGTTCTCTAATGAGCTTTTTAAATAAGCTATCATGCACGAAATAGCACTAATAATCCAATTGCTACAAACAAATCTTTATTTGATGTGCCGGTATACGCAATGCTAATTCACGACTTCTAAAACACTCTCCTGTTCTTTCCTGTGGTCTTGATTTTTAAAACTCCAGGTGGTATGGTTTAGAAGCTGTAATCCAAAAAGTGTGAAGATGCAAAGTGCTACAACTAATAAGATGGTACGTACTATAAATTTGACCGGTAGTAAAATTGAAGTTTGGAAGAGTAATATAAGATGAAAATCATAAGACTATAATGTCATAGGTTGTAATACATATGGGAGTTTTGTCAATTTTATCCCTGCTTGCAGAAACAAAACTTGGTTTTCTTTACCACAATACATTACTTAAAGCATCATCCACTTTATCACTTCTAAACTCTCCTCAATTAATAATTTTCTTCTTTGCAGTTACTTTCACGCATTTGGTATGATACCAGAAGCTACACTTAAAACAACGGATTATATCTTCAATCTTCGTATTTTCGCATATGATGCGATAATAGCTGGTTGAATTAAATTGAATTTTATTTAAGACATTTAGACAACTTTGGCTAAGGCCGACGGGCTGATGAGAGAATTGGTGGAATCAAGTGGGAAGGAACGGTAGAACCCTAAGAAAACCCACACACACGATGTTTGTCCATCACAAAGTGAATATGGAAAAAGCCGGGTCCGAAGCGTAGACACTACCCACCAGAGGTGAGCGCTCTACCACTGAGCCACCGCGGCACCAGAAAGTTGAGTTGTCACTGGCAACCGTTTCAGATTTCTTACAATTTCTTTCTTTCGGTTTCGTGTTGTTGAACTGAAGGCCTTTTAGGTGGCACATTTTAGAAGAGACCTGGTGGTACATTTTATAAGACATGACCATTTTGACACCTAAAAATGAGAATTAATTAATTATAACTGTATATACTATTAATATATGAGATAAACAATACGCGTTTTAAGTGCAAAAAATGCATACATATCTGTGGTTCTGTGGTGACTTAGTTGTTCATTCTAATGATTATTTCTCACCATACGAAGTTTAAAAAAAAGACTCTTCTCGAGCTGTGTGACATCTACACTAAACGTGTTCCGCGTAGATATTCAACATATACTAATACATATTCCCTCTGGTTAGTAGCGTCACTGTGCAAACTGTTTGCCAAATACGCAAGTGGTTCAATGTACATGCCGGTACAATTTATGAGACTTTACCCTACATTGGTATTCTCCTTTTTAGCATTCTCATTATTGATTCATTACTCATTCTGAAAAACATGAAGTTGTTTTTCTTTGATTTTGCAGATTTAAAAGCTTAGCATAACAATACACAAATTACAAGATTTTTGGAATGCTAAAGAAGCATTAGCATCATGAATAGTAGTGTTAGCATAAGTATAGTAGAACATGTAGTAGAAGTAGTAATATTATTGGTAATAGTAATAATAGAAGTAGATGAATTCATAGGTGTAGATTTTACCAGAAACAAGTATAACTAAACAGGAGTACAATATAATGCATTAATTTATTACGATAACTTTACACCACAACGCATTTAGAAATACTGATAACTTTAGATGATAAACATTGAAAAACAGTGAAAAAACATAAATCCTTTCCACTGTGAAATTGTTTGGAAAGTTACTTGATATATACCGTAATGTCTAAGGGAAATGTCAGTATTTGCAATCGTCGAAAAGCGGCTTAGGGGTCTCTCATAACGCAGACGTGAATAGGGCAGAGGAAAGGATGGAGAAAGAATGGAGCTGACCATGGCCTAAATTGAAGGTACCACCTTATTGTTTCCTTGGTGTAACAGAGAAATCTCCTGCCAGCCGCGTGACCGAGCGGTATGCGGAAGTAGGCCATCAGCTCGAAGGTCCCGGGTTCGAGTCCCTTGCAGAGGCATGGGTGTGGATTTTAACAGCTAAAAGCGATTCGTGACGGACCGAAATCCAAAGTTACGACACTGGCCCATACAAAAATAAAGTTTACCAAAGTTTTGCCAAAGAGGAATCTCCTGAAAAACATTAATTAGTAAGTAAGGCGCTGGAATGGAAAGGACCTCCCAAGCGCAAAGGCAGCGTTCTATCAACTGAGCTACGGCCTCTTCGTACGAAATAATAATTTAAACGCTGTTCTCATGGTAACTAGAATGCGTTATATTAAAGCAATACTTGAGAACTGTTAAACAGAATTGAACCAAGGTTGACGTAGTAGTGGAGAGTGTTAAGTGTAAGTTGTTAGTAATATATACAAACTTGTGCTAATTTTATCGCTTCAACAGTAAGAAAACTGTTTTAAAACTCGCAACCACACCTTCCGTTGTTGTTGTAGATGTAGTAGTAGTAGTACTAATAAAACTAGTAGTACTACTATATTTTCGTCTTGTAGTCAAAATAGTATTTTAAAATATAAAGATTAGATGTCTTCAAATATTCCAGATTAAGAATACAAAAATGATTGATTCTCTCTTAGATGTATTACACACATGACGTCACTAAACATAAAATTGTAAATTACTATTTTGGATTGATAGTCCACATATCTCATATCATAAAAACTTCTCTTTATTGCAAGACTTGTAGTAAC
>JAGDQP010000121.1:12127-54565 GCA_022664845.1 Lepisma saccharinum
CAACATGAAGACTACCGCGAGGATGTGCTTGCCTACACATCCGGACACTCGGACCTCTGACATATAAGTACACCGTTGTTAAGTAAGTTATTGCATATCAACGACATAAAAACAATAAACAGGCGAACGAACATTCCAAACTACCGCTACAAAACAATCGATATACATAACTATAAAACATGGCAGTATAGCCAAGACATGAATACAAATAACCTTAATCACACATAGATACAACTTATAGCAAGTACGAGGGAATATAGCAGTAGTAGTAAAGGTTGTAGTAGCAATAGAAAGAAAAGAAATAGTTGTAGTTCTTGTCGTAGTAGTAAAAGAAAATAGTGGTAATAGTAAAGAAAAAACTTTAAACGTTTAGTAACTTTGGACTTCGGCCCGTCACGATTCGCCTTTATCTGTTAAAATCCAGACTCGAACACGAGACCTTTGAGCCGATGGCCTACCGTTGCAGACCGCTCGGCCGGTTTCAAATGGAATTTTATTGAGTAGCTACAATCTGGCTAGAAGATAAAGAAAAAAGTACATGCTAACGTGTATATAGAAATGGTTAACATCTAAATTGGATCACACAAGCTTGGCATTACATCAAAGAAACTTGGTTCTTGAAATATTTAGAAGCAAAGATATTAGAAAGAAATTACTGGCATGGGAAAATGAAAATTTAAGTTCGAGATGATAGTTTTATATATCCTACTAAATATACAAGTTCCGTTTGATACAAAATATTCCTGATTTGAACGAAGACACGTTAAGAACAAACGTTTTGTATACATAAAGTTTAAAATGTATATTGTGTTATACATAACAACAAAGTCGATTTTGTTTCAATGTCACTTACATGCGTTTACACGCGAGTCTCTAACCTCAAGTAAATAAATTTAGTAATGTGTTTATTCCAATAAAGTAATTTTCATCAGGCTGTTTTTACTTTCTCTTCTCTTGTTTATCAAAATACTCACACACTTGCCTGAAGATAATGAACTGTACGTTTATTCAAAATACAGAAACAAAACGGTCAATTTATATACGTTCTCCAAATTGACACATTGGTCATTGCAAAGCCGTAAGTGTTGTAAAGTGTCAAGTTGTCTACAGTTTCGTGTGACATTATTGGAAATTTCTCACTTAACTGTCATTTAAACTGTCAAGCGTTGGTATGTTAAATGTATACACGGTTAATATTTATACTCTATTATTAATTCTCAATTATTAAAATGAAATCAAATTTCACCATTTGTATGTTATTTCACTAAACATTTTAGCTAGGATTGTTTATCTTTCATTCAATAAGGAAAATAATACAACGTATTGTTATAATATAACGAAATGATTTGAGAAGTAGTATTTAATATATAGGCAAATATTTTATACATTTTAAGCTAACAGCTAGGTTACAAGAATAATATCTTTATCAAGTACTTTTATTGCATGTCTATGTCTATTTCTTTAAAGTATAAATTCCAAACGTTAAGGCTTTATATAAAAATCCAAAATAGTCCAAAACTTATGTTCTTAATATAAAAACACTTTAAAATTCTCCTTTCGGCTACATCAACAACTGGTTTCTGCTCAAAATATGGCTAATCGGGAAAGTTAAATATGGCTATTTTGTCTGTGATGTGTGGAAGTTAATCAAAGATAGACTTTATAATTTTGTCTCACCCTATCTTGATTCTGCTGACCACATAGATTTCTTCCTGGTAGTTCCACCCTTATCAACCTGTCTCTGTTACTCTTTGATTCTACCCAATCCATGTCCAATAACACAAAGAGTGATGTTATCTATCTAGATCTTAGTAAGACTTTCGACCGAATTGATTGTAATATTCTTCTTTATATATTAACTCACCGATTCAATATCCATATTAATTTCCTTTCATTATTGCGAGACTATCTCACTGGCCGCGCACAACGTATTATTATTTCTGGATCCTATTCTAATTTTGTTCCCTTTCTCTCTGGTGTACCTCAAGGTAGTGTTTTGGGCCCTCTGCTTTTCCTTCCTTATATGGACGATCTCCCATCTAATCTCTCGTCATCTAAAACCAAATTTCTTCTCTTTGCTGACAACTGTAAATTATTTCTTGAAATCAGATCATTACAGGATGCTGCTGATCTCCAAAATCGCATCTCTGACCTCTTGGACTGGCGTAATTCGTGGAACTTGAAAATAAATCCTTCAAAATCTTCTTTTCTTACGTACTATTTATTTAAAGAGGAATCAAATCCAAGCTGCCTATTTAATTAAAGACAATGCTTTCGCTAAAGTTTCTTCTCAGAAGGGCCTTGGAATGGTATTTGACGAAAACTTTTGTTTACAGACCACGTGACTTCTATAACAGTTCTATGCGCTTACTTAGTCTTCTTTATAGATTTACAGAAATTGAGGACCTTCATTCATTAAGTATGTTCTACAAAATCTTAATCTCCCCTAAAATTGAATATTGCTGCCCAATTTGGAACATGACTAGTATTCTTAATCTTATATTGATTCTGTTCTGAACTTTTGCTTTGCTATAGTCAAAAGAAGAATACCATCGGGACGTAGCTTAAGCAAACCCGAGTTATTAACTGTTCTTGTAGCGCTCCTTATGCCATAGACTAGTAATTATGTACAGTAATCTTGATTCAAATATTGATAATTTTGGATCTGGAAACATTTTCCATCTAACGTTAATTACCACTTTCTAAATCAATCATATTGTGTTATTACAATCGTAATGTTATTGATATCATTTGCTGTGTTATGTGTAGTTTCAAAATTTAATTTAATGTTATTCAGTTTGCAGTAATGTTATTAGTTTTCTATAATGTTATTTAGTTTCTGTGTAAAATGGCAACTCCAACTGTATCTGAAACTTAATAAATAAATAAATAAGTAGGCTAGATTTCTGTTTTAAGAAAATATCATTGACTTATCTGAGTTTCCGCCAATTCAAGTAGTTCCTTTTTTCGAACTATAGAATAGTATATATATCCTCATGTTCCTGTCAGCATCTGCTAAAGTTTGACCATCAAGATATTGTAAAAATGTGTCAACATTGCACTTGTCATCAATTCCAAGAAACTTACTAATCGTTATCTAGCTTCACTGTTAAGCTCTTCTCTGAATCAAGTAGAAAACGTTTTAAGATTTTTCGTAGCTAATGAATAACGACCCCTCATTTAACATAATTATATGTCAAATCATATTCTCCAGAGTTTCTTGTACATTTTAAATATATTTCTGTTTTCGATAATTCTCTAATCCTTCACTCAAAACTGTCACGGATATTTTCAATGATAATTCAATAATTCTTTTTTTACTATCTTAGCCATAGATATAGAAAATACCTTTCAATCAATTAAAAATCTGTGTGCAAGAATATAACTACAAATAGATGCAATTTTCCATGTTTGCTTTATTGCTCTTTCTCTCTCACAATCATTTTTGTTTCCTTTTTTGTGTCTGTATGTTCCTCCAAACCACTCTCTGCTTCTCTCATTTGTCCCCTCTCTCGATGCTTGTATTTCTACCTAAGAAACATACCTGAGTAAATTCTCTAATTATTATGACTATATTATAGTGGGCAAAATAAATTCTTGCATATTCCAAGTATGCAAATTTTCACAAATCTGTAGAAACTAACCTACTCCATTTCCTATCTAGTTTAGAAAACACGAAATTTATCTTGTTACATTAGCTTGGTACAGAACTTAATTTCCGTCATCAAAACTATGGAAAAATTAATATATCATGTTTTGCTCAGGTTTGGAATGTGGAACATGTCTGTTTATTTCAACGATATAATCCATAAACAGTTGGATTTGTAATGATCTGGAACTCCAAAAGTGACAGTTCCTTTCATATCGCTTAGTATTCTCTATATTCATTCTTATTTTCTCCCCTCTAGATTTCATTAACTACTAATCATAGAAAAATGAGTCATACGCCGAAGCATTTTTCAAGGTCTGAAACTATGAGGAAAACGTTCACTTTGACTCTAAACCTGACAGGTTCTTTTCAGTCCTAGATCTCAGTAACTAGAGGTCCGACAGATATAAGCCATCTATAGCTAGATTCGTGACTATCTGAAACAATAAGGCAAACCATGATTTTGACCCCCAAACTGGCAGGTATTTTCCAACCGCTTAATATTTTCCATACGCATTTTTTGTCACCCTATAGATCTCATTAACATGAGGCATACAACACTGCATTTTGTCATGGTTTGAAACGGCGGGGAAAACTTTGATTTGGCTCTGAATGTGGCAGGTCCTTTTGAGTCTCTTATTACTTTCCATCGGTGAAACTAGAGTTTTTTTAATACAAATCTAGTGATTTTATGCTTTATGACTAGACAACATATATCACTGCTTCTTTGTTTAGTAATTTTCTAATTTGGATACGAATGTAAATTTATGAAAGCCAATTTTGAACATTATACTATAGGAAATCTAAATATAATTTATGAATTGGTCACAATCGAATTATTAGTTGGTTCAATTGAAATATCTGGACATGGCTCTCAATATTTTAAAGAAGTGTTTAGTATATGGTTTGTATGTGGTGTTTAAATGAAGTTTGATTTGATGTAACTATGGAAAACAATATGATGATTGATTTTGCTTGGAAATTAGACAAGGGTATCGTATTTTGAATCGTTATAGAATAGTGTCTTTCTAGTTAGTTCAGTGACATCACTCTTATTGGTAAAGCTGTGTAAATAATCTTATATCCAGAATCATCATATAAATAAATACGATCATTATTGGCGACTAGGTAGAGGAACTTTGATTGAACCCTGATATAATTTACAGTATGGCATCCAACAGTATCTTGTTCCAAAAGTTTGATCCAAGGAAAAATAAGATGGATTTTTACTTGACAAGATTCCAATTTCATTGTAAAGTTTTACACTTAGATGCAGCTAAATCGGCCAACTTATTGTTATCTTTTGATGGAGAAACATTAGAGAAATTATTAATACACGCAAAACCACAAAAGTTGGAAGAGTTTAGCCTAAGTCAATTAGATAATATGATATTGGTGTTATATGACATTCCTTTTAGTTTTAGGACAGAGATTTCACTGTCACATGCTTTCACAAGGAAAAGCTTTAAAAGAGTAGATCCAACAACTCAAAGCCTAAGCTAACAAATGCAAATATGACACTTTCTTGAGCGATACGTTGGTGATTCAGTTAATATTTGGTGTGAATGATGCCAACTTACCAAAATTGATATCAAAAGAGAAAATAACGTTTAAAGAAGCAGTACAGATGGCGCAGCATCATGAAATGATAGAAAGGGATAGCAGAGAGTTATCAACTAGGAAGTATACACTAAAATCAGACTATCCGGAAGTTAACCTAGTTGGAAACTGATACCAAGATAACCTAAATAAAGGAAGATTTAAAGAACAACATGATTGGGTAAAGGATTATAGATATCGTGGACGTTCGCACGGGAAACAAAATTATCCGGGCTAGAAAAAGACATGCAAGTTTTGCAGCAAATTTGGTAATTTTTGGTTGAAGTGGGAGAAAAGGTTGTACGAGATGAGATCGGGTCAAACTGCACAAAAGAGACAAACAGTCCCAGTCTAGGAAATTTAGTCTGTTACTTCAAATCTTCCTTATAACATAGGTATCGATGATATGTAGATGAACTGCATAGATACTGAGTGAATTATGACTGAATCACCATCATTTGTTTTAAAGCTATGACAATCCGTTGCATACATTTATTGATACTGGCAGTTGTTTTAATCTCATGGACATAACAACGTTCAATAAATTAAAGATTAAAGGTAAATTTGGTCCAGTAAAGACTATCCTTAAAGAATTTGGACAACAAAAACTAAAACTTGAAGGTACAATAAAAATACCCTGTTTCTTTCGAAACAACATTTATAAACTACAATGAATAATTGTTAAAGAAAACTTGATTTGGTAATCGTTATTTTATATGGGCCATTCTAGTAACTATTGACTTCGACCCGTCACGATTATCCGTCACGTTCTAGTTAAAATCCACAATCACAAACATCCATGCCCCAACAGGGACTCGAGCCCGGGACCTTCGAGTCGGTTGATTAGCGCCTAGCCCACACGGCTACCAGGTCGGCAATGAATAATTTTTAACACCGATTTACCTTATATAATATTGAGTCGATAGTGTATGGGTATTTTATTGGGTAACTGGAGAACAAGACTTTGGAGAACTACATGGCGTACCTATGGTACAGATGTAAACAATTGAAGAAACGGAAATTTGTAAATGCATCATATAATAATGAAAGTCAATTGTCAAAAAGTTTTGAGCAAAACGTAGATACAAAAATACCTAAATTGAACCAAATCTATAGAAATAATAGTGATAGGTAGATACATGAGAGGAAAACGCATACTTATTGAATAAAAAATGATAATACGTTGAAAAGGGAGATCATTCAAATGAAGAAAGACATTGATTCCATCAAAGAATTAATTTTAAATATGACAAAGTTAACTTCTAATGGACAACATGTTCTTCCAGAGCCTTCGGACAAGACTATCTTAAAAATAACACAGTGATAAATGAGATTACTGAAAAAACAATAAGAAGTTCAACAGAAGAGACTGTAGTTAGTGAAAGTTCACAGATTCAACAGACTAAAGAAGATTTGAAATCAAAGGAAGACGTAACAAAAATATTAACAAATCTTGGGTGCAAAAATTCAAGACGATTTTTATGTTTGGTAAACGTGGATGAATAATGGGTAGTCTTAAAAATTAAACTGACATACAAAACATTATTGATGAATTTGGTTTTATTTAGATTTGATTCTTTCAACGATTAGGTTTAAAGAGCATTAATTTCACAAATATGCATCACCTAATCTGATAATGTCTAACTCTTCTCAATCAGATAAGATTTATTTCTCAGGATAAATTCATTGTTTCGATATCCTGATGTAGGCGTTTAATATGTTTGTTGCTTACATCACACAAGTTCGTTTTGAGGACTTCAAGATGAAAGTGAAGGAACTGCACCTTCAAAGACATCTTACAGTCCGTCGCATGATAACTCTGCAACATTTGCTCCACAATATTCTTGTAATTAGGAATCTCATTTCTAGATTATAAAGAACGTCCACAATACAAAAGTAAGAGTCGCCATGATGACTGGATGGTTCTTCGTTACAGGTTATATAGCTTTCACACTCGTGGCAAAATGAGGCTGCAGAAAATTTGCAATGTCGAGAAGTTGACATGATTAACACCAGCAAAATTTCAAGTAAACTTGAGTCACCTTAGGCTACTAAACGACCTTTTCATGTGGCGGCCAACTCCTGAGATGATTATACTGCAATTCGTAGTAGCAAACGCACTAGATAGATTCCCAGGAACTAGTGTAGCCGTACTGAAGTGAATATATGAGATATTCTATTGAGGAAGGTGAAAAATAGACATTATTTGCCCAGCAGTGTCTAACAATCTATTATGGACTAACCAAAGCTATAATTGGCATTTTTTGGTTACTTTTAAAATCAAATGCATCATATTAAAAGAAAGTATAAAAGAGAGGTGATTTCCTCCAGGTTATTTACAAGTAATAATGTGTTTCAGAAATGTATAAAAGAATGCATGAGATTGAGATTATTATAAAACCAGGAACTAGAAACGCTGATATTTTAAGAGCGACACGCGCTATACAATTTTGATGGATGACCAGCACATGACGTTTAAGGGGCAATGCCGCGATAGAGACAGACAACTTGACTTGAGGTTTTTGAAGACAAGACTCTTTGGCTGTGGCATGACAAGTGGTGCGTTTTGACGTCACTTGCATGGCTACTTAAATACAGTGGAAAAAAAACTCAGAATTTTAACTACCGTCTCTCTATTCGCGACTACTCGATAGGATAGTCAGGGTGGCTACTAGAATATCATCAGCACAAGTCATGTGAAATACAGTCTTTATCTCTGTCATCCGTTCTTGCGCCTTACTAGTTATTGCTAGTTTGAATACTTATCTCATTCACGTATCTTTCGATATTGATTTTGATTGTTCATTATGGTACGAATTAGTATGCTGCAAAACATCAGCATATTTCTTATTGAATGTTTTATTATTATGAATTCAGATGTTTAATTTGATACCTCCCTCACAACATTTAAATCACGTATATTTAAGGTAAAGCCGAATTCCTAAGGACACAAAAAGTGAACTTACTATGAACGCATGTTAACTTTAAGTGAACCTACTGAAAAAGTGTGAATTTCTTGTGTTCTCAGTGTGTTTTATTGACTTTTTACCCTTTGTGCATATTTTGCACATATTAAGTTCATATTTACTGAAGTTCACATTATCTATAGTACGTTTTCACATAAATTTTCGTATATTTTTCATTATTAAGTTAACTTTTTGGGCATGAATTGAGTATCAGTACACTAAAAATGCACTTGTTGTACACTAAAAATATGATGTATTTCATATTAATTTCACGAAAAGTTCATATATTATGCACTAAAAACGGTAAAACTGGAACATATTGTGAACTTTTTTCAGGACATATTGTGCACATTAATGTGCTTTGATTTTCAGTGCGTACGATGTAATAAGTTTCGTTACCAATCTTAATGACCCGTTGAGATCTGTAACTTCAATGAGAAAGAATATACGATTTTAAAGTAACAACATTTTTTATTTACACTTACAGGTTAGTAATGTTCTTGGATGAGCTTCGTTTCTTTCGGCCAAGACTTCTTATCCGATACGGAAATCTCTCAGGTAGACAACGCGGCGGTAGAGGTTCATGTGGTTGTTGGAAATCACTCTTGAATGGGTTTCTATGCAGTGGTAGTCTCTTGATAAGTAGAAAGTAGTCTTATTGGAAACTTATATTTTCCCCTATTGTCATCATGGCCGATGTACAGATGCTTATCAGAATAATGGAAACACCTGTAGTTGGCAACACTTCAGATGTATGGGTTGGCAGTATTTTCGTGGCGACCGCAGCGCCGGACTGCTGGTGGTGGTGTGTTAGGTCGGTCTCCATACTACGTCAGGCGTCGTGGAACAGGAGTGTGCAGTGACTCCAGCAGACGGAGGTAGTGTAAAATGGGAGACCTCTCAGAGTTTCAAAGAGGGCAAATTGTTGGTGCGCGGTTATGTGGAGTGAGTGTGACGGCAGTGGCTAGTGTGTTAGGCGTGTCGCCAGGGACAGTGTTGAAGGTGATGACGGCCTACACAACACACGGGAAAACCACATCGGGGAAGCGGAACAGTGGGCGGAAGAAAAGCATCAGTGACAAGGCACGCCGGGTATTAAAGCGCATTGTCACGCGGAACCGTCGTGCCACTGCGGCGCAAGTGACGGAGGAACTCAATCAGCACCTCCCGCAACCTGTTTCGACAATCACAGTCCGCCGCGAATTACATGACATGAACTTACGGGGTCGTGTTGCACGGGCCAAACCTCTCATCAGGGACCAGAACGCTTTAGCACGCCGCAAATGGTGCCGCGACCATGCAACTTGGACCGAAACGTGTGGTATGGTCGGATGAGTCACCATTCACCCTATTCCAAACCACGGGCCGTGTTTATGTGTGGAGAACGCCCAAAGAAGCGTATGATCTGCAGTGTCTCCGCCCAACTGTGAAACATGGCGGCGGCACGGTGATGCTGTGGGCCGCAATATCATGGTTTTCATTGGGTCCTGTGGTCACACTTCGCGGACGCATCACTGCCAACGATTATGTAACAATTTTAGGAGACCACTTGCATCCTATGGTCCGGATGTTGTTCCCGGACAATGACGCCATATTCCAGGATGATAATGCACCCATTCACACAGCTGGAGTTGTTGCAGCGTGGTTTGAGGAACATCGGGATGAAGTTCAACACCTCCCCTGGCCCGCCCAATCCCCAGATCTCAACATAATTGAACATCTGTGGTCCATCTTGGAAACACGACTCCGGCGACGATTTCCACCTCCATCCTCTCTCACAGAACTGGCCGATGACCTGCACGAGGAATGGTGTAATATTCCACTTGCTACCATTCACGACCTCTATGCCTCCATCCCACGTCGCATCAAGGCTGTTCTGAAGGCGAAAGGTGGCCCGACACCATATTAATCTGGTAAGTTGCACTTTCGTTCAGGTGTTTCCATTATTCTGATAAGCATCTGTACGTTCAACTCTGGATAACTCGCGTATATTATAAGTAGAAAGTTTATCGCTCACGCAAAGCAGTGCAGTTATACGTCCCGTGGGTGTTAGAGAAGTCGATTTATGTGATAGATGCAGTGTGACGACCCACCCATCCGAACAAGTTAAAGAAATGAGCTAATAATGTTATATTAAAACTATGAATTTCATTAACTTTGTATCTTCACCCTGAGTTTATACCTAGTCTTGTAAAAAGCACCACTACATCGTACGCTAATTGAATATATAGAAGTATTTTAAAATTGAACACCACTTTTAATCCAGTATAGCTTTCCCTTGTAATCCCATTATTTCATATCAATAATCTCTTTTAAAATCTAAAATATATCTTGTTACAATAAAATAGGGCAACCTCACATGCTGTTGCTTTGATCATTCTGTTTTGTTCAGAAGCATGTTATTATTAAAAAGTAATCGGATTGAGCAAAATTAAAAGAGCTTCTGATTTTCTCATTGTAAATCGGATTTCTTCAAATGATGAAGCTTGTTGTTGCTGTTGCATTTAATTCGCAACGTAGGCGTTTATCTGCGCAAAAGCTTATATTACAGCGTTTGTTCTCAATTTTTCTACAACAACAGTCAATTTAATTTAGATAATACCTTACATAGATAACTGAAAAAATAATTATATTATGGGCTCTAATAATATGGTAACAAGAGCTTGAGTTTTATATCTTTGTAAACAATTTCCATAGGCACATACATAAATGCAGTTATTAGCCTGCTTGCCGTTATATATATAAATTTAATATATTGACGCATAGGTAAAGAAACTGAGGTAAACTATTGCACATTTCTCAATACCACCAAGCAATTTGGATGGTCTTTTATTGAACTTTTACAGAAAACGAACGTTGATCAAATTTAACAATATTGCACAACGGTATTATTGATCAATTACCAAAACCCATGTTTTTTTATTGTTACGAGCCACACTTGCAATACTGCTGCTGTCCAGTGCCACGGACAAACGTGTTTCACCTCTGACTACCACACTAAGGCACTTCTAAAAAAAATAAAAAGGGAAAACTTGGGTAGTTTAGAAAATATACGATAACCTACATACACCTTGCAACCATGAAATTTCGGGGTATTTTAAGGACACTTACTTATAAATTCCCTTAGTGTGCTAGGCAGAGATAAACCATGTTTCTGAGTGACACTTGACAGCAGCACTGTTCCCAGTGTAGCTTGTAATATTCCATAAACATGGATTTTGGGAATACTTCAATAATTCCCTTGTTCAATGTTTGTAAGACTTCATGTACATATTTTTCTGTCTAGTTCAATAGATGAATGAATATACAGATTGTTCGATGGTGTTGAGAAATGTTATAATTTACGTAAGTGAGTACTGTGTGTCAATATATTTTGTATTTTTTTGTCACTGGCAACATTTTGAATCATTATTATTAAATCATGCATAATATTCAATATGTTTGTATCGCACAATTTTCGCAACATATAGGGCATTTATCTTCGAAGAAATATTTTTCTTTCTAATTCCATTTAGCTTTTGAGTTCCACGGTCCTAGACCTCGGTGATTTTCAGACACCCTGTAAACAGATAGTATGATGCTTCTTTGAAGAACATGGATTAGGAGAGTCACCCAGAACGAATTTTGAATAAATATATCTGGCATTAGCGTGATATGACAGAAGAAATCCTGTACAAATCACAGTCCGGATAGTGAGACACTGCGACCGATCTCAGGACCTTCTATACGCGAAGAAGACGCTGTAGCCAATTTATGACAATTGAGCAGTTACGTTATAATGACTTCATCTTTATTATTATCATGGTCATTTGCTTGCATATTGAATAATGTCTTCAAAGCTATACACTGTAACAACGTACCACGTGCTTGTTGTAACAACCAGCCCCGAAGTATGCCCTCATTACGTCGTAATAATAATAATAATAAAATTTAATACCTTAATTAGAGTGCTATGAAGAATGCAACACCAATATAGCATTGCAACATAAGGATAGATATTGGTTACAGAAGTAAAGAATTGGATACAGGATAACAAAGAGAATGATACGAACTATGAAGTCGGAGCTGTTGACCAAAAAAAGGAAAAAAAAAAAAAGAGATTTCAAACATGTTTATCAAGTACAAAATTATCAAATATGTGCAGAACAGAATGACAAATGTGGAGATGAGTTAATATTCGTTATAATGACCAATTATTCCCTTTAAAAGTACGGCACCTTCATCAAATGTTGTTACCTGTTTGTGCTTGCGAGTGTTATAAAAGGGTATAACCAAAAAAAAAAAAAAGAAGGTTTTTCTATAAAATAAGAGCTTTGAGTTGTACTATCTAAAATCTTGCCTAGGAATTTCTTGTCGATATTTTTTCTTTGTTGCTCCAAAGTTTCAAGTTTGAAACTATCACACCAGTAGCTGTAGTCGTACGAATAATACGGTAAGTTAACTTTGTAACATAGCAGTCTAAGGAAAGATTTTTTGTACAGATACAATAATATTATTGCTACTTTTAGTCACATCATTCCATACCGACGTAGCATCATACATACAAATATTAAATAGAAGTGGATCCAACGGTGATCCCTGGACAATGCCGTTATTTATTATTCCTTCGTTAGATGCTATTTCCTATTTTAATTCTATACATTCTACCAGACAGAAAATTCCCGAACCATTTTAGATATCTGGGAGATAAACCAACCTCACTAAGTTTATTTATTAGAACCAGATGATGAACACTATCAAATGTTTTAGCCAGATCTATATAAATACCATCACATTGAGATCCTCTTGTAATATAACCCTAACCCTGTATTTTATTTGTAATCTGACAAAGATTTGTGGCCACAGATTTCCCTGGAATGAAGCTATGTTCTTCTTCTTTGAACATGTTTCAAATTAAACTGCCGATGTTCACATACAATAGATTCAAATAGTATAGCCAAGGTATTTAAGATAGTAATTGGTCTATAGTTTGTTTAAAGGAACAATTGCTACCTTTGTGGACGAGAATAATAAAAGCTGATTTCCACTCAATTGTATATATACCTTGCCTAAGTGAAAGATTAAATAACTCAGCCAAAATTGGAGCCAAATATTGAGAACATCCTTTTACTACATAATTTGGTATAAACTCATTTCCCGTAGTTGTATGATTGTTTAATTTTCTGATGGCTGATCTAACTACACTTATTGTAATGTTAGGAATATTTATGACATTACTGTTCTCATTACATTGAGAATCCAGTGTCAAATTGTCTTTTTGGATATTGAAGCTATCTACAAAATATTTTCTGAATGCTTCTACAAGACTTCTGATTTAATAAAGTCCCATTGCGATTGATATTAGTCATTACATTAGATCTTTTTTTTTATTAAATACTCTGCAAAAATACACTCCAATACACTTTATTAAATACACACTTCGCCGCAAGTCATATTCTATTTTTTTTTAAATAGTCTTTTCGTGTAGCGTTGTACATATACTTTGTTTTCGCAGTAATAATAATAATATAATAATAATAACAATAATAATAATACATAGAATAACATTGAACATACCTTCAATTATTCAATTAAAAGTGACGTGAAACTGATAATAAGAAAATACATTTTCATCAAATATATGAAACGTTGTCATAACTTCAACTCGTTAGCCACTGTGGGGGGCCAAACCATAGGCATATATCTTAATAAGCCTACTTCCTTCGTAGATAGGAAAGTGTTTCGCTTTCAAAAAGTCATTTCCAATGCATCATGATATTATGTCTTATAGGCACTACCCTATCTCTCTCCTATATAATAATTTCTTTGAATAGTCTATGAAGTAAAAGTTTTTCCAGCTTCGTCAAGAACAAAACAAAATATTTTCTCCTTCACTCGTTACGTGTATGTAAGCTAGACTCGAATTCTATCATTTTGATAGATCTTTACATGTTGAGACTTATCTATATTTTATAACACGTTCTTTCCTTGCAAATGAGTATATTTCAGAGGAAAATATGATGCATAATCATTTTCTCTGGTAAACGCAGGTCTTTATAATTATGAAACCGGCGTTAAAATCTCCGGCGGTAGGGAGCTTTTACCCGCATTTTACTCAAATGAAACGACTGTAATGCCCTGGGTGAAAAATATACGTAGATTATTTGACCTTTGAACGAACACTTTAATGAATTGTTTACTTCATTGATTTCTCTAATTATGATTAATTAGCTAAATTACTAACTTTTTCTCTTAGTAAGGCTATATATGAGAAAACGATTTCGTAGCCTTTATCAACCATTTATATTTACACATCTTTAGTTCTCCGTACACACATAATAAACAACGTTTCTCAACAAGTAAATATATATTTTTTACATAGAGTTTCCTCAGACATGTCGCCTAATTAATTTGCCTTCAGGACATTAAAGGGAGTGTTAAGCATGTGGCAAAAACAAACGGATATCTAACTCCATTTTCCAATTATTTTAATAGTAGGCACGTATTAACAACATTCTCTGCATGACTTTTTAATTAAAAAAATAAAACACATACTCCTTTATGAGAGCACGCACCCACAGACAATTTTAAAATCACCGTGATAAAAAACTCAAACAATGCTTCATTACAGAGGTGATTAACCTTTCACTTTCAGAAATATAACACATTCTTTAAACTTCGCGTGCAACAGCAACTTCATTGCTCTATTCGGTAGCTCCGGCTTGTATTCACAGAAAGAAGTAATTTATTCTCTAGTAGTATGCTTTACAACAAAAGTATGTAATCATTCTTTGTTTAATTACGTATATTTGAAGTAAAAAGTCCAGAAAGTAAATAGATAAAATGCAGAAACGTGGAACTGATATTTTGAAATAAGAAATGTATATTTTGTGATCAAACATATAATTATGGTAGTAGTTTATTAAGTTGCAGAATTGTTATTTTTCGTTAGAACTTCATAGTTATATTTTGTCATTGTAAAATTCTCTGAAAATTATTTCGTGAAGTAAATATATGTCTTAAGTCAGCAAAATCCTAGTTCAATTGTCTTTAAACGGTGGACTCCGGTTCATATCCGGCCCCGAAGCTTTCTTTTACTTTCTCCGCTTGATACCAAATTGTAATTTATTTAATACCAATTGGCCTTTTGTCATCTTTGACTCACACCAGGATTGCTATGATATTAAGAGTAATACCGTATGTGAATGAGTTTTATTATATGTATACTCTTCACTAGTTGTAATGTGCGAAAAGCTAATAAGTGTTATGTAAATTCATGCTTATTTAAACCGTATTTACTCTTTAATTTAATTGTAATTGTTCCCAAAATTATGAGAAGTAACCATTAAGGGTACTGTCTTACTTTCCTGTTTTAATTTATTTATGGTCTTTAGGCATATATGGCTTAAGCCGGGGTAAGGTATGGGAAAGAATCGACCTGGGTTTAAGTTGAAGATAAGATAAAATTAATTGCATAGGCGGTAACAGCACTATGGTTTGCACCCATTGCGACGCAAGTTCAAACCATCCCGAAATGTGCATGGTGTTGCTAATCGAACGCTGGTATAGAACCTGTCATGTTACTACCTTCTACTGCTTCTATTAGTAGTATACTGCTTCTTTAAAATAACGTGGATAAATATATGTATGTCGCTGCACTGATAAGATCCTGTTGTTGCTGCTGTGCGGTAGAACAATGACTTTATAATATCTTAACCTCAGAGCTTCTTTATGTGTTGGCTTTCGACGTGAAATAGCTTTAACCATAAAATATATCTAATAACATGCTCCAAGCTACACCGTAGTGGGGCTACGCTAAATATTTTTAGAGTTATGTCCTTATGTCCACCACGACACTTAGAGCAGCCAAAGCAGTCACAAGCAAATGCTACAAAACATCGAACTAAAATTAGAAATCTATGGCGTCAAAAGCAAGGTATTTATTCAGAGGGTTAAAGACAATAGATTTAAGTATATAAATTCCACCGCTAGGTTGGAATTTCCGCCATGGACCATTTACATATTAGGTCCGTATATCTTATTGGTGTACATATTATACCACTTTGCCATTCTTACATTTTCATATTACAAATGTTTTCTTTTTCTTCTCACTCTTATTTTAATAAATATAAATACTGTGCCAATCTTTTATATATCAAAATTACAATTTAACTCTATATAAAAAATACTCACTTCAAATTTCTGCTAGTCTCTGTCAAAGTAGAGACATCTACCGAGCATCATTCGCAACATTTCATTCCATTGTAACAAGGAAATGGCCATGTCATAAGCTTTCCCCTCCATGAGGTAAAAATATTAATTATATTTCTGTTTGTAAATACATAATTAACATCTTTAAATTCGTTGAACTCATGAAATTAATATATTTTTTATAGGTTTCAAAATCAAATCAATAATTCATTTAAACATTATAGTTTTCTTTTGCAAAAATTAAGTTAATATCCTATCATAATAATTAATTTATAACATTTAACTTTTTACAACATATTTTCTGGGAACCATTAATTCAATTGATTTACTTTTTACTTTGTATAATCAATTACAATTTCATTCATTCATATTTTATCTTTGAATATACAAAAATAAAATTAAACTTCTAATAATAAAAACAACATTTCAGTTTAATTCAACAAATAAAATTACATTATTTTTATAACCTCTTTAGAATCCCAATTAAAATATGATAGGTTATTTGTTTAACCCATACCATTCTAAAGTTTCATTTATATACATTGCTTTTGCAAATTGTCTTTTTATGACCTTCCTATTTGTTCCCATATTTATACAAACTTGATGATAGTATTGATAAAAAAATATAATAAAAATCTCAATTCATTTTAACTTCACCGTTAATAGAACTTGCATAAAGTTTAACTAAAATCACTATAACAATTATAATAATTGTTTTTAACTAAAATCACCATACTTTTAAGATTTCACTTAGAATGTTCTTTTAGACTTATTTTCTTTCACATCCATTAAATCACAATTTCAATAGATTCATGTATTTTGTACAGATCCATTTTTTCATCATGTTTCACTTTTATTTCCGTTAGTGTTTTTCTTTTCATTTTTCTTGCTCTTCTTTCCACCTTTTCTTTCCAACATTTGTATCGCTGAGTAAATCTTATCCTTGTACCATTCGACCGAAAGTTTTTCTGCTTCCGTAAGTTTTATCCATAGTTTATACCCACGCAGTTTATTTTCCTTTTCTCGTACTCTCCTTTTCCTTTCAAACCACTCTTTATAGACCTCTTCTATTTGTATCACCATCCTTTTTCTTTGTTCCTTATTTTTCTCTTGATATTCCTCATACTTCTCATTCAAAGTTTCTTTTAATCCTTTTCCAGATATTATATATATTTAATTGTTACCATACGTTGTCGTTAAATAGTCGGGTATTACATTGTAAAAGATTTCTTTCTGTTTGCTTGTAACCTTTTGGAAGTATGATTCCCCAATATCTTACTTTAGTGTGTTACTCGAAAGTGGTTGAGGGATTTGCGATGTTCTCCTCTTCTGGGATTTTCGAAAAAAAAATACTTTTAAGTTACTTCCTTTCTTCCTCCTGTTTCTATATTGCCTCTTAAACATATCAATTATCCTACATTTAAGTTTAGACTTTTCCTCTTCGTTTCCTTGCATATCCAATTCTTATGTTTTGTTCCTTTCGTCAGTCTTTTCTTCAATTTTCTTTTCCTTTTACTATTTTGCTTGGGCATTTCCTTCCCCTTTTCTGCTTTACACATAACCTCATTTTCTCCTTGCATACTGGGTACTGGATTTAGTTTCCGTCTTTTCCTTCTACCTTTATGACTTCGCTTGCTTCTTTTCCTTTTCTTTGGTTCTTCTATTTCCGCTTCTGCTATTAATCTTTCCTTTTGACTCAACTGTAACTTAGAATTTTCTTTAGTTTTTTCCTTTTTAGACATTCTCATATCTTAGCCTTTCTCAAAATTGCTGCTTTATTCTTATCTTTTCTTTCCATAATTTTAAATGTTCGTTCTCGTTCTCCTTCCTTGCTTTAAGATTTTTCCAAATACTCCATTGATTCCCTATTATCAGCCACTGTTAATTCCACACCTTTTATATCTTGATTACTATTGTTCTCACAGGCAACACCTATATTTGTGTCACCTTTCGATATTTAACAAATCCTTTTATCAGAAATAGTTCCTTCCTCACAACTCAGCGATTTCTGAATACCATCAAATTCCTTTTCCATATTATTTGTTACATGTTACACTCCCAAATTATCATTATTATTTTTCAGAATATTGATTTTCTGACTATTCCCACCTTCGGAAATACTGCTAATCTTTTCACAGTCATTTCCTTGAATTATTGACTCTCTTTTCCTTTCAGTTTCTTTCTTTTCTTCTTCTACAGATATCTTCAATTATTCTACTGGCGCTTGGATCACCGTTTTATCTATAGCGTCCTCTTCCTTTGATGAAATAAAAATTGGATCTGTTTGATCTCTTAGAATTCGATAGCAAGAGGATACCCCTTCTTTGCACTTGTGTAGTTTTTGCAGCATTCTTTATTCAAATCTTTCTATTATTTCTTTACGGCTCTGTTCTTTCGCTTCGTCTCTTTGTTCCTTTGCTTTCCGTCTTCCTTCCTTTTCCTTTTGTTCCTGTTCCTTCTCCTTTCGCCTTTCTTCTTTTTCCTTTTCCATGAAATCGAGCAACACCCTCATCTCGCTCGACACACTCTGTGTTGGACCTTATTTTTCTCATACCTTATTTTTCTCATATCTGTCTTTTCTTCTTGGAATCGGTTTCTTCGCTTTTCTTTTGGTCATGCTTCATATTCACTCCCAGACGTAGATTGGTCATCTAATTTGTCGAAGCCCCACGTTGGGCGCCATATGTTATGTTACTATCTTCTACTCCTTCTATTAGTAGTATACTGCTTCTTTAAAATAACGTGGATAAATAGATGTATGTCGCTGAACTAATAAAATCCTGTTGTTGCTGCTGTGCGGTAGAACAATGACTTTATAATATCTTAACCTCAGAGCTTCTTTGTGAGTTGGCTTTCGACGTGAAATAGCTTTAACCATTAAATCTATCTAATATCATGCCTTAAAGCTACACCGTAGTGGGGCTACGCTAAATATATTTTTAGAGGTATCTCCTTATGTTCAGCACGGCGCTTTGAGCAGCCAAAGCAGTCACAAGCAAATGCTTCAAAACATCGAACTAAAATTAGAAGTCTATGGCGTCAAAAGCAAGGTATTTATTCAGAGGGTTAAAGACAATACATTTAAGTATATAAATTCCATCTCTAGGTTGAAATTCCTATTTACATATTAGGTCCGTATATCTTATTGATGTACATATTATACCACTTTGCCATTATTACATTTTCATATTACAAATGTTTTCTTTTTCTTCTCACTCTCTTATTTTAATAAATGTAAATACTGTGCCAATCTTTTATATATCAAAATCACAATTTAACTCTATATAAAAAGTTGCTCACTTCAAATTTCTGCTATAAAAGTAGAGACATCTACTGAGCATCATTCGCAACATTTCATTCCATTGTAACAAGGAAAGGGCCATATCAAACCTAGGACCTCCCGAATATGAAACGAACGTTCTACCAGCTGAACTACGACCACTCGGTCGCTGAAGTATCGTCTAAGGCATTCTTATTGTTATATTACCATCAATATCGTCCTCAGGAGAAAATAAGTGAAGTCCTAGTCCTGATACTCCTAGTATTTTAAAGTTAGAGTCATTTTTTCTTGTTGATGTATGCCGCAAGTCGAAAAGTAATATTTTGGTACGGTATTCTTAGACTGAGAGCGAATAATAAGTTATAAAATCTTTCTATCCTTGTGTATCTATTCCGAAATGCCTATTCCTTGATTATCTTATGTTAGGTTAGGTTGCATCCACCATTCCATCGATCTATGGTGTATGTATCCTAACAGATAAACTGATTCGAAAAGCCTATTCTTTGAATTTCTTACCATAGCTCTCAGCATAATATTGTCACTAGCCAATTTATTCAGAGGAAAATCATAAGATATACGAGCTTTTTTGAATTAGAAAGCTTTCTATGAAGCTAGTACAAATTCAGACGTTTCTATAAATTCGGTTATTGAGAAAAGACGAGGTAGTTTTATACTGGAACAGTGATTAAAAATAAACATCAAAAGTATTGTTGTTATACTTCTGTGCAGTTAACATTGTCTTCCGTAAATTCTACAAATAGAAGTGTTTATAAATACAAGATTGCTAAGACATGGACTATTATAGAAAAGGTTTATTTCTGGATAAAAATAAACAGTTTCGTTTATTTTAAAAACTTAAATGGTATTGGAGTAGCACTTGTATGTATAACCTTTGTATAGCTATATTTATTATCTGGTAAATTTTGTATATTACCTAAGGTGTTTTAACACTTTTGCTATCATGTTGATTGAAACAACATATCTCTAGTATTTTTCAGTCTATTTTCTATTTTGTAGGTCTTCAAATGTTCGGTCACGACCCTTTGATTTTTTTTTCCCTTTTGTTTTTAATTATGTGTTTCCAAATGGTATTATGATTTTAAGGCTTTCGCTCTCCTGGGTCTCATTGTACCGATTTTATTACACTTATAGAACCCAACTCCTTTAACGAATATTATATTTCTTGCCAGTGGTCCATACCAAAGTGCTCTACGGAAAGGAAATGCGCTGAGTAATATCCATAGCCGTCAATCAGCATTGGATTTTAAGTTCAAACTGTTAAAAGTTTCACGGTTATAACATTTGGTTTGTATTTGAATTCGTCCGAAATCTGTGATTAACACTGCCTAGAAATTATGGATTCTACTACAAAGAAGAAGATGATATGATAAACTTGTTATCTGCACGTGGTGAGAAATAACATCAACATTCATCGTAAGTTGAGATAAATTTGTTGGGACAGCTATTGTTATGGTTGAAACAAGACAAACTTACGATATCTGCAAGAATACTGAATTAACCAATGACACTATCAAAATAATTGCGCTCATTATAAGAAACTCATTGTCATTTGTTTATGTTCTGCACATTATCGTGCTTTCTTTAACACGTTCTCAGATCTGAAAGTTCTACCTCTCCCTTCTCTATGCATCAATTCTACTTTCATCCTCTTCATAATGTTGCCTTGAAGGAAAGTTGTGTTATGCGCATGTGCGAAACAACCTATCCACTGTTTATTCACTCTGGTAATTCTGTTTTGATTTCTTCACTTTTGCTTTTCATAATTTCATTGTGTTCTCTGTCAGATCTCTTGGGTAATTTAATTTAAACAAGATTTGCTTGTTTTCCTTTGAACTTCCTCGAATAATAGTTTCCCTGGCGTTTTTCTTTTACCTTTTAGTCGTATTTTTTCATACCGGTTAATTGTTCTTTTCATCCTTTCCACAAATCATACGTTTTATTCTTGCTCTTCAGTAGTTGTATTTATTTCAGAACCTATATCAGGATCTATATTTTACGAAACGTAACCTCTGGGACATAAAACATAAAAAGGAACAAGTGAATAAGGCCGCTGTTGATCACTATGATTTGTGAAGTAGAGTGAGCATAAATATAGATGAATATGTATGCTAGATATTTCTATTTACGGAGGGCTGACATTCATAATCGTGTAAATCAGCCGTCATGATAACAAATACAAGTTTTTCTTTAGATCATCATAACTTCTCAAAGATGCACAATTTTGAAACGAAATTGTGTACTCAGTTCATTTAGCTCTTAATTTATCCAATTTAAAAAATCGTTATATGTGGGTTTAATCAGTAAATATTTGGAATTGTCCTCATTTACTTCTATTTTCAGATAAAATTGACTTACACCACTCAACCCTCCTTATGTCCTTAAGGGTAATACCACAGAGAATCATACAGAGTAGGAATCTGTATTGATAAAGAGCTACCGGTACGCGTTCCTTTCTGGTATCGAGGAAATTTCTTGCCTAGCTGCTAGCTATCTATCTGATTTCAATAGATTATTTCTTTGAAGATCCTGTTAAATTGAAGTTCTTTGATGGTTCAGCATTTCCTCTTATCTGAAATATGGCAGTATGAGCTAATCATAAGCTTGAATTTATTAGGATGTTTAACTATTGAGCTCAGATACATCTAGCGGAAAGGCAAGAAAATAATAGGTAAAGCATGTTGTGTCTTTTAATTCATCAGACTTATTTAGAATAACTTGGACATGGTCATATCAATTATAAATTAACAAAGATAATTAAAATCCTAATAACAAAAGACTAAAAAATAAAATAAAATGCAGTATACAAGTTTATTTGACTCATGTTTAACCTTACAGAATCGACAACATACATAATATAACTACTTCTAATTATATTAAGGTATGGTGAAGCACCAAATTGTTGTAGACATTGTACAGTCTGTACAGAAAAGACTTTGGACTTAGGATTAGTATTGTACTTGTGTATGCAAGAAAAATTTGGTTTAGCATGACGTCTAGGTACTGAAACGTCGAATGGACGCGGAATGTAATTTGTACTCTCTGTCCCCAGCATTATGTAAGAAGTAAAACCAAAGGATCATTCAGTGTTCCTTTTATCTACAGGTTATTAAAACGCTTTCAGAATGAAATTACATGATCTCTTATGAAGGTTAGATATTCTATATCCTAAGACACCAACAGTAATAAAAAATATTTGGACTTTGTTTATCTTCTTCATGTTTGAGGCAGAGGTCACAAACTAGGTTAGAGAGGAACGCTTAGTTATGGGGAAACAGACGTGCTAAATGCCAAATGTACGTATCGTTTCATGAAAAGATATACTTATCCTTATTCATATTCAAAAGGAATTTTATGTCTGAAGAAACTTTAGTATGTATGCTATCACTGTCTAAATGTCAAGATTCTAAATACACTGGTGGAAATATGTTGTTTGTGACCGAGCTCTGAAACCATAATGTTAAATGTTTGGGCTATGCCTTCGTTTCTGGATTGAATAGTGGAATAAAAGTTTCATCTATTGTAATCACAGAATTCAACAAATTGTCCATTTGCTCCATAATTCTCTTTCAGAAGAGCACCACAAGAAATTACCATGCGGAAGGCCTTCTTCTTCTTCTCTAACTGTTAAGGAGCACGACGTGAACTGGCTTTGGATAGGATCCGGTGTTTTGTCACAATTATTTCGATAGTGTCACTGGGGAATCCAGTATTCTTGTAGATATCCTCAAGTTTGCCTTCTTTTCAACATGAAAATGTCTTCAACAAGAACGATGTTTCTGCGGTGATGACAACAATGAAGCATCAAAATAAAGCAATTAAGTTCAATTTATTTCAAATTTGGTAAATTAAAAGTTGATTAGCGTCCTTCAACAAACTATTTACTCACTTCAGAACAATGCTTTCAGCAGGGGTTTTGTCACAACAAACTTGTCTCAACTTATGATAAATATCGGTGTTCTTTCTTAACACGTGCAGACAAAAAAATTATCCTAGAATCTGCTGCTTCGTAGTAAAATCCAAAGTTTCTAGGTAATGTTAATCACAGATTTTCGACGAACTTAAATACAAAACTTATAGTTATAACAGTGAACATTTCAACACTTACAATTACAGTTACAGCCTTTTCTATAATAGTCCATGTCTCAGCATTAACAACACTTACATTAATGAAACAAATACAGAAAACAATATAAAGTAAACAGGAATATAACAAAATTTTTAATATTCATTTTTGAATCAACTACTATCTCAATAATCACATTCTCAATATTCTGAATAAATTGGCTATTGAGAATTAGGCTGAGAATCATGGTAAGAAATTCAAAGAATATTTGGCTGCTTGAATAAGATGGAGCGTAGGACAATCGACTTTTCCATCTGATGTACATTTTTAAAAATTACTATGTAATTTGTGTCGTCAAATATTCTCAAGAACGGTTTAAACTTGACAGTTGTCAACTAATATAATAAACTAGTGTTTCAGACGGACAGACTAATAGAACGAAAACGGAAGTGCTACCCTAAATGACTCTAATATAAAAGCGGCCTCCTAGAAGAGGGACATAAAATGACTCCTGAATTATATTTATACAGAGATTCTGTTAGAGTTGATATGTTGCAGCATATAGAGAAAAAAACATTACTGCTAAACTGGCTGCTTCGTATTCTCATGCTAGTGTATTACTATTAGACTATCTGTACATACAGAGAATTCGCAGTGGCTTGGATTACTAGTTAATATCTTCCGCTATAGAAGTAGAATTTAATTTATCAAGTAGTGATTTTTATTTTATATTCTGACTTTTAACTTTCAATTATCAGGATTGGCAAAAATTATAGATCATCTTGAAAAGAAAAAGGAAAGGATTTACAAAAATGTTTAAATAATTTTGTATAGTAGTTGCAGAAAAACTATGCAACCATGAACTCCAGTCTTTAGAATCAAATACCATAGGAAAATCTAACAACTCCTTGGAACCAATGATTCAAATGCACTTTATTATTTAACTTCTACATCAACTACGTAAACTCATTACAACTATCATGCAGTCAACACATTTCTTACTCTACTAATATTCTTTGTAGATTGTAGTTAATATTTACACATAATCTAACCGCATAAGGTTAAATTACATTGACACAATTAGTTAATCAAAGTTAGAATTCTAGAATTTGACCAGACAATATATCATGTAAAGAAGGTTAACAGTAGGCATAAGCGTTAAAGATGCTAGAATGTGAACATACGAATAAACATTTTTCACTGTCTATTAGTGCAATATTTATTTAGGCCAGACGCAAGGAATGCTGTAGTCCATGTAATTAGCAGGCACCTAGATTCATGGATTATACGTAAAGTAGTACTTTATTCTTCGTCTTGACTCTTTCACTGTTTACATACGATGGATACATAATAGTATGGATAGCTCCCACACAAAGACAAAGTTGTCATTAATAAACATACTTAGCTTGTATAATGCAGTTGAATTCCATATCATTGAGTTTCATAATTGGCGTAGTATTATAAAAATACACCAGCTGGTTCTAAGCCTTTACCATCATTATTTACTCCAACTGCACAATGTATCTAGGGCTAACCACATCTAATCTAGAATGTATAATATAGAATATTAATCACTCTTATTCTATGTAATATCAATACATTTCATGAGTTATAGGGTTCTCTACGATATAAATGGCGAATGCAAGACCTTGGGTAACTGTAAGATGAGGATTAGATTTAACTCAAAGAAATATTTAAGTTAAAAGGTGTCATGTCAAAAGTATAAGAAGAAATATCGCAATATCTACGAACTAAAGTTGATGATATTAGTCATTTAAATATATTCTACATAGACTTGCAACTTCCTCTTTAGTAGTATATTTCCATTTCGTGATGGATGTTTCCATCTCAACTCAGGTGTCTGGTTCAATATTGTAGAAAAAATATGGAAATATTTCCTATTTGAAACATGAACGGTACAGAAAGGAATTTTGGGATTTTATTTTGCTGAGTTAGGGCCTGTATCAGAGCCGACAATGAAAAACACGTAAATCATAATCATTTTATTTTATCATATTTTGAAATGAATGCTGCTTCAAAACTATAGAAGTTAGAGTCATGATTTTCTTTATTCGGAAGGATATAAATTATATTGTTATCTAACATCCTATGTAATTGTACTGGATGACAAAAAAATGACAAAAATTGGAAATGAAATTGCAAAAAATCTCTTTTAAAATACTGTAAAAATATCCTGGAGGTTGCAAAATTGTTTCTCCATAACAAAAAATTACAATAAATAGTTTCTGACCCATAAGGAATATATCCTGCAAGTTCGAGGACATTGCCTGTGGAACTGAGTTATAAAAAAAATAATACAATCCTAATCTTGTACATATGTGAATTTCCCGTCATATCCTGAAGTACTGTATTCACATCTATATACCTCCGTAATTAACCAATCGAAAAGATTTATGAATGTTTATCAGGCATCGACCACGCTTGCAGATAATACAATTGTATAATTGGAGTTGCTTAACTATGTGCGGAAGGAACTTTATTCAGCGTCATTTTTTAAAAAAATCAATTTTTGTGTGAAAATTAGTACTCAGAATTAGAACAGCTTATGACTACTCAACTTTCTTTGGGTGATGCTGCAGTTATTTGACACTGTCGTGTTAATATATTCAAATATATTCAATAAATCTATTATCAGCAAGCATTCAGGATTAGAAAGTCACACATGTGTCATTTCAATGGATGTTTAATTTGTTCCTCAACGTAATAAGAAAAATAAGAAAATAAATATAATGACAAATACCATTCTTCAAATTACTTAAATGAGTACAGCTCCTGGACGACAGAAAGTTCTCTCATCAAATCGAGCGGAATGGCCAGTAGGTAGAGGAGGCTTCACCTGGACAAAAACATTCTTTGAAAGCACTGAACACACGTCCTTCCTCTTGCCACATTGCTCAGACCACTGGAAACCTCTTGTTGGACCATGAGGGTTCATGAATGATAGTACTATGTCATCAAGTGCCCTAGAAATTGCTGTAACTTGCGCCATCCTCCAAATATCATCATAAACACAAACAACAAATAAATGCCCCTACTTGCAAATCACACACTGAATGAGTGTTTTACTGCTTTGCCATGCGAACCTTACGAAGAGGCTGTTGAACTGTCCTAGCTACACTGGATTCATTTTATTGGACCACCCAGTAATGACTTGCCAGTATCCCAACCATAGGTTTTACTTTATCCCATTCCTCACACCTTTACTGATTCTAAAGGAACTTATTTCACTATCTGTCAAGTATAGAAGCTTCATGTTTGGGACAAGAGAAGACACAGCTCCAACAAAGGGAGCTCCACCTCGAATGGCTTCTTTATGTTCTTTGTGGAGATTGAATTTTGTTGCAAAATGTTTACACAAACGTATGTCATCGCAGGCACTTTTGCCATGGTCTGTAGCAGTGAACACCCACCTCCTTTCAATGTTACTCTCTCCTGTTGTCAGCTCATACAGCTGGTACCTATTTTTGAAATATTCTGCGGCTCCATCAGAAATATAAACTTGTGTTTCAGATTTGAACGGGTTTTGGTTTTCGATTTCATTGGTAATCATGTGAATAGTACAGAGAGCATGTGCTGAGTCATGTGTTATATCATCTGAAACCACGACAAAGGATTGTGTCTTGCTGCCAAAGTAAGTTACATATGTAAATAACGAGATCTGTACATTGTACCAATGATAGCTCTGAATTCCATTAGGCAGAATTACACCCCAATGTTCTGCAAAATCGAAGTGTAAAACCAACAGTGGATTTTCTGACACAGGACTTCTCAATCTAGCTATGGCTTCTGTCTGGACTTTTCGGATGTAGGTATGAGTAACACATTTTGCAGATCCATCCTCTTGCATCATCCAGGAACTTTTTTTTACGAAGAATTGTCTTTTTAATTAGTTAACCTCCTTCCCAAATTGCGAAAGTGATTACCTCTATTAGGATTGTATTATGTTTTTTATAACTCAGTTCCACAGGCAGTTCTCGAACTTGCAGGATATATTGCTTATGGGTCTGAAAATATTTATTGTAATTTTTTGTTATGGGAAAACAGTGTTGCAACATCCCGGATATTTTTACAGAAATAAAAAGAAATTTCTTTTTCAGTTTTATTTCCAACATTTACCTTCATAAATTCCGTCCCATCCAAAACACGAAACCGGGACTTACAGCGTTGGAAAGTACGTTCCTTGCTCTAACAAATACGATATAAACGGTCACATTCTGGTAGATAGCTTTTGAGTTATAATGCTTGTAAGTGAAACTCGGAAAATCTCGGAAGATGGTCCGAGTCAAAAAATAGTAAATCATGTTCAAGCCACAAATCCGGGAATCTGCTGCTACCATTCAACTACCTACCATTTAGGTATGATATGGTAAAATTTTCAGAAATTTTAAGGATGGGGAGTTTGAGATATTGTAGTTAGAAAATGTCACATTTCTTCACTTCTGGCATTTTTGCTGACAAATGGTATGAAAACTACGTACCCCAGGACAGGGCAAAAAATGCTGGATGATTAAGCAAGTAAAACACCAGGTTAATGGTATTATAACTTTGATCGGTAGTTGTTTTTTTGATAACAAAATTCTTGAATTTACGAAATATTACAACGTTTAAGCGTAAATTGTCATTATTTTTCTGGGCATCCAGTGCAATTACAGGTTTTCATAGGACGTTAGATAACAATATAATTTATGTCCTTCAGAATGAAAAAAACAAACTGGCTTTTATAGTTTTGAAGCAGCATTCATTTCAAAATTTGACTATTTACGTGTTTTTTACTGTTGGCTCGGGGACAGGCAATTTTGAACGATCCCTAACGTAGCCGATTCTTTTTTGCAAAAATCCTTTCTGCACCGTTCATGTTTCCAATAGGAGAAACTACCATATTTTTTCAACAAAATTGGAGGGAGTTCCAGACACATGTTGTATCTACCTGCCTGTTTTGAGATGGAAACCGCCTGATCACTTTACAGAGTCAAAAACAGAGAACAAATATATACAAGATCTCGGTCCGATCCACTTCCGCAAATATGATCTTGAAATCATTCTTATATTCGAAACTACGATTTTTATATGATCAAATGTGAGTTTGCAGGGTCATGTCACTAACATTTCCTTTTTACATATAATTCAATGTAACGTGGCGAAACCAAATTATTATTTCAGCAAGGCGGAGGTGCGTTATGGCGTTGATTGCTTCTTCCTGCAGAAGAAAACTGCAAAGGCAATCCATTGGGGAAGGAGTGCTTATCATATTCCGCACTGAAGAAGTGGTGTTCAAAGCAAGAGCGGTGATTTTTTCTACTGAAGATGGTGAAACGTATGGGATGTCAGTGTCTGTGTTAACTCTTGAAACAGTGGGTCAGGTTCATGACCTGATCTTGAGTGCTAAACAAATATTACTTAAGGTTGTTACTGAGACTGCATATTAAAAAGAAACGTGTTTGGATCATAATCCATGATTAATTGAACATGCGCAAGCTTTCAGCGAAATGGATTCCCAGATGTCTCAGCGCCAATAAGAAGTACAAACGAGTGACCTCAGGTGGATTTGTGATACTTTGCTGAAACTAAGACCAATTTCTTAAATAAGCTTCTGAATCAGGATAACATTTGGTTATACGACTTTGATTTTGAGTCCAAACAATAGTCATCCGAGTGACGTCACTCAGATTATCCAAGGCCAAAAAAAATCAATGCCCAAATATAATAAGGGAAGATGCTAGCCACAATTATTTTCGTATAAGAACAGTGTTGTGTTATTAGACTACGTTTCAAAAGGACAAATGGTCATTGCAGAGTTTACTGCAGCCTGCCGGTTAATTTAATGCACGGATTATAAGAAGAAAGTTGTGGGAAGTTGACGAAAAGTGTGTTTTCCCTCGAGGTTTATTCGCCAGACCTTGCTCCCTCCAATTATTACTGTATAGCTTTCTTTTTCCTGAAACAAGGTCTGAAAGGACATAAATTTTACTATTATACGGAGGTAATAGCAGCTGCATCTGTTCTGTTCTGTTCTGCACCCGTTTTTTTTTCGCCAATCATATGAACGGGTTTTTAGAAATGTTAGAGAAACTGAAGCAACGATATTAGAAACGTGTTGACGTTCGAGGAGAATACGTCGAAAACCCTCAAAATTTCAAGACTGTCGCTCAGTCCTTCAGGATTTGGCCTAGAATTTATGTCCTCTCGAATACTGTATCGTACACACAACTTGACAGAGGACAGCAATTACAAGGTATCCAATAGGAAACAGTAGAAAAGCAAACAACTAATCTTAAAGTATATGTTTCATTTCGATGGTGTCTTGTAAAAAAAAAAGAAAATGGTGTTTTAGCAGCATACCTGAACATTTTCTAAACCGCTAATTAAAGGCAATTATTTTCTTTTCTTTTTAAGCTTGTTTATTTTTGTATGTGTTTTGGCCTATGCTAGAACGTTTAACTTGATTAAAGAATGTTATTGATGCGGTCAATATAGCTGTTAGATAAAATGGTGATGTCTACATAGAAGTTGCTTTTCATGACTGAGTACATAGAACGACAATATGTATATTAATTTGATTTTATGTAATATAACAAAGTAAAAACTCACATGATTCCTTCCTACATTTTCTTGTTATGATATTTCATGCAACTTTCATTCATAATTAGTTTGAAATCATGCTGTAATGTAGCGCACTTACTTATTGCTGTGTTAACTTTCAATCTATGAATATTTTGACACATCTGTTTAATTTGATAGTGCTATGAGAGATACAGGAATAGATGACTGAAAATGGGAACACTGTTCATTTCATTAGATTAATTGCGCATTGATCGATGGCTAGTTTCACTAATTCCCCATGCTCAAGGCTATTATTAATGTGCAACACTCTGAATGCGGGAGGAGAGATACTTGTAGAATTTAAAGGGTAGAGACAGAACGGTATCACTGAAAAAAAAACAGTGATCAAACATAGCAGGACATAGTAAAGTTCAGGATAATTGGGAGACATGAATGATTGTATTGTTATCTATTAGTATTACGCATCCATAGTTGAAGTTCTTCTTTTTATATACTAGAAAATGTTCCTGCGTGGCGATAAGCCTATTAAAGGTAAGTTTTTACTTATTAAAACGAAGTTCCACTGGGCAATTATTGTATAAGAGTTTGCAATGTTGTTGTCAGTTGCAGCAGAAAAATGATTTTTTTTAACATTAACACACTGTTTTGTTAAAGATTTGCATGACAACTTTCATTGTATTTTCCCGCCCTTTGTAGAGTTTAGCGTAAGTTGCATTGTAAGTGCCTCTTTACCAAGTAAGTAGAAAATGGATCTCCTATCCGAAGCATACATCTTTCAAAACAATAGACTGACTTTTATCCAGGTGTGTTAAACTTTATTTTGACAACTTTGGAACATCAATGTATGGCGCTTCGACTTTCATCGAGATTAAAAACATTATCTGATTCGTGATTCCGTCCAGAACAGAGTATTGAAAAGTGCAGTGGTGTTAAAGAAACGATTATTACTAAATACTTTAGTGCTCATTTTCGATTCCTAGAATACTCAATTCTTATACGTTATACGACGGTTTTATTATGAAAATATATGATGAAATATTTAATATATTATTATTAAAATATTAGGAAAAATTTTAACGTACTATAGAAAGTTTAATTTAAGGTTTGAAATAAAGAAAAAACGAAATAAAATAAAGAATAGATAATTTCATTCACGAAGGAAGAAAAGTTTTAAAATACATAACCCTGATAGTGATCTGAGTTTGGTTGTTCTCGCTTCTACAGAGATTGAATCTTTTCCTATTTATATATCGATCTATTGTCTGTAAAGCTGAATTGGTCAATCTTCGGTCATAATTCGATAATAACCTCTGAAAAGATATCAAAATGATCTATACTTGAAGAGGTTAAACTAATCTCTATTTGTGAAGATACATGTGTATCGCATAAAATTGACCCGAGCGTGTAACACAACAAAGCGTATACTGAGAAAACTGTCACATTTTACTTGCCATTGACATTTTACGTGGTCTATCTTTTACCATCTTACGTTCTAAATGTGGGTGTCCGTACTCATAGTGTGAGAGGTAATATGAGTCAGCAGCAGTATAGGGATAGTAAAAGTACTTGGAAACTAGGAAAAAATAAATGAAATACTAGTACATATATTCTCAACTGTATCTTTGGGAAACCAGTGCTTTTCATTTGATGGGTGTTCGCTAACATGTAGATGCAAAATTACAATGGATGGGAGAAGTATTAAACAGCGATGGTCTGTTACTGTAATTAAGTATGGGCAACCAAACCATTGGTCACCAGTAACAAAGGAAGTGGAGTATCTTTTAGTTATAGTATTAACCAATGTAAAGCTTCTTGGTAGTTGCGGAAAGCAATTCTTAGATTCGTATAAGTGGTGAGCTAAAGGTAGCCAGCTATAAGGATAATTGCACTGCTTAATGTGGCTCCGAACTAGGAAGATTGCAAGTTAAAGGACTTGAAAATAAATGAATAATGGAAATTGAAGTGGCAGTACGAGAATGAAGGCAAGTACAGGTATGAATAAATAGATTGTCGCGTGTCTATAGCTGACATTTCTTCTTTCTAAAAATAAATATATTGAAACATCGTATAAATTCACGGGCTTGCAACAATAAGCAGAATTACGTACATGGTTTGTGTGCAAAATATTGTCGTGATATATATCCCAACAAGGATAATATATAATAATATAAAATTTGCGTGGAAATATTATGTCCAAAAATCCTACCATTGTAAAGTTACCTCGTTTCCCCAGATTCTTGATGAAGATTCGGCTTTTGGTCAGTCGCTTTTCGTAAATATCAGGATTCACATGAATAAAAATAGCGTAGGAATTCATGGCCATGAGATCAAGAGTGTTGTGAAACAAACAATGATGCAAACGCTTTGTTTCACGAATAGTGGTGTATATTGCCGCCAGTTTGTCAGCAATGTCAAATGCCTCTTTTTATTGTATTATAGTGCAAGATTATCTCCGGTTTCCCTTGTTCTGTTGAGGATACAGAGCAATCATTGTGCATTGTTGAAAGTAGAATAAGGGCCTTGTTGACTTTAGGCACGTAGGACACCAGTGCAATGCTCCTACTAAAACAGAAAATTGAGCTGAAAACTGCTCTCTATCTTGACTGATGCAGTTCGGGTGGAATTTATCGTTTGTTTCTACGGATTGTTCTAACAATCGTCAGCTTCACGTTCAGCAATTCTTCTGCCAAAATGCGATCAGTAAAAAAAAGTTGTGACAAGTAATGTTTCGTCCAGTTTCCCGTAGAAATTTTCTCAATCGGACGTCTATCTTCTTCACTCCATAGTTCTTCCAGAGCTTCACCGCTAGAGCGATAAACACCAGAAAGGAACAGCAGTCCAATGTATGCTTCCATTTCCTCAGATGTAATATTCCATGTTCTTTCCTTGGTAGACTCTTTTGCCTTCTTTATTTGTTTGAGAAAGGAGAAGCTGAAGCATTTCGTTTGTGAAAAACAGTCGGAAAGCAGACAGTTCAGTATCGTTTATTCTCTGTAGAGCATAACGTGTTGGTCCAGGGACAGGTCTCAAAATGTTGCTTGATTTTATCTTTCCTTGAGACGGCGGTTCAAGTTTCTACTGGGTCCCATCCTTGCTAATATAGCACTGCTGATTTCCATTATTCTTCTCATTCGTTCAATCATCACTCTCATCAGAATCAGTAACGTGGTTCTGACACGTGGTCTTCTTCTTCTGATTGAGAGAATGTGCATCTTCATCATCTGTTAAAGGACGGTGGCAGGAACTCATTTATTTCTGGAAGACTAACTAACTCGTGAATATCTACAAAGTATTACACTCTTATGATACATCGTTTTAATTTAGCCACAACATGCAATTACTATTCCTGAGAAATCAAAACAATGTAATAAATTTGCAGTGTCGACAAGTAAAATCATGTAGAACTAAATATTGTCAATTGCAAATTAAATTCCTCGTTTCAGATGTAACCTTCCGCTTCTTTGTTATAAGTGCATCATAGCGGTAAGTTAGATGAAAAAATTGCGGCAGTAATAGCGCCATCTATCCGCAACAAATGCAAATACTAAAACAAAATATATGGAAAATAGAATATTTATATGGAGTCAAATAGACCCCAGGGTCTGATATGTTACCTTTTTATTTAACAACTTTATTTAAAACAATTAATTCTTAATATATAGATTATATAAAGAACTAAACTATGGAAAATAATACTAAAATAGTCAGTGATAAAAAACAGTCCACAACGAAATTACTGAAGAAAGATATAACCTGACCCCAAAGCCACAGGAGGGTCAAACTAAATTCAAATGCAATTATTATTATTATTTGTATGTTGTGTAAACATAAATCCACCATTTTCCATTGGTAAACTAAATGAATTAGTGCCAACAAAAGAAAGTAGTAGTACTCTTGAAATTCATCAAGAACGGAAATATGTAGAATCAAGAGCAAAACTTATTAATCGTCGGGGCACGTAAGGATAGAATGTATCGCCGTCAGAACGCAGTCCATCATGTAATATGACTATGCTGCACAAGGGGAAGAATACAACCAATGACCAACCGTTAATTTATTGTGGCACGCTTAGAGTAGTGTTCAGAGCACCTTGCTTCTAGGAGTATGTGCGTTTTGCGACTGTGTAAGTTGCCATTATACAGAGCATCGTGCGCTTTGCGATCCCTGGAATGTGAATCGTGCGTTTTCACTACCAATCTAACTATTGTAGAGTCAGCGATATCTTAACCAGTTACGTTCATTAACGATATTACATCTTAACTGTGTATTCAACAACATAGATCGGTCTCTTGGAAGTCTGAGATTCCGCAAAGCTGACCTAAGGTAACAGTCTCCATTCTGAGAACCAGCTTTCAAAACTTCCCCGGAAAGAAGCAATAATATCTTGAATTTCTAAATGCAGTACACACATGTAGGCGAAGGAATTAACGTAGAAAACACTAAATGTGGAGGAACAATCACGAACGGATGAAAAAACGGGAAAATATAACGTGATTTTAACTAACCCGCATTCTCTCGCTTGCGTTTCTCGGCATTAATTCGTATCTGTGGGTGACATTTGAATGGATTTATATTACTTCAAAGCCAAGTTGGTTTACTACATCAATATGTATGTGAAATTGAAAAAGTACTTATTTCTGATATTTCCTAAATTGAATTGGGAGTCACCGTGGCTCAGCGCGTCTGACAGCGAATCGGGCGGCCTGCATTCAAATCTCGACCAGGAAGCTGGAGACTTTTCTCGCACGCATCCAACTATAAAATTGACTGACAGTTTGTCCTTGTTATTTCTGGGCACCTTGGGTGGTAATGTCCCTTCTGGGTGAGTGGTAACGATCCCTGCCCTGTAATCAAGAGGTCCCGGGTTCGATTTTGGGTAGGGACATAAGAGGTTCGGAGACACTTTATTATATTTTCTTTCGCCGTCTTTCGTAGATCATCTTTGTCCGATGCAAGGCAATGGCAAAACACTATCGGCTCACAATGCCGATGCCACTATGTCACTTGTTAATGGGACTTGGCCTTGTGAGTGATTAGACAACAAATCAAATGCAAGTCGGTCACGCGTAGACTAAGCACCCCACCTTCACATGCCCCATGTGCCTTTTCACCACGCGTACGCATCGGGCAACGGATACATTTGCCTTTGCCCAAAATGCCTATCAAATTGTTGTTGCTAGCTCCTAAAATGAAGTTAGTAATTTAACCTAATTTGACCTAACCAGAAATATGAAACAAGCTTCTTCCATGTATTTAAAAACAACAAAAGATCAATCTACTTATTGTTGCAAATAGGTTAAACATTAGCATTTGTTTATACATAAGTATTCCGTGCCGACAAACGCACTCTCGCCTGTATTTCAGCCGAAAATCACACGAGTTGCAAAATGCATGACGCACGCCACAGTTTCTAGTCAGGTGGTCCTGATTCGATACTTTACAACTGCGCATACCTTTCCGTATTTTTGTTCATAGTTTTTAAAGAACTTTAAATTTTCTTTCTTTTTGTTTAAAACTCTCTCTTTTGCTTCTTTTGTGTCTTGAGACATTTTACTAATTCATTGACATAGGTTAGAAAAGCCAGGCTAGATTATTTTTATTATATGTAATTTTAAAATTTTACTCACTTTACAGAAAAGGTTTAATATATTATATTATCAAAGTCGCATTGGTTTCCCTTCAACATCTCTTAGCGTTGTGGTGCCATCCCTTGATGTTCTGCTGTACTAAGTGATTGTTCTTCATAAGTGACACGCTTATATAAGAGAATATACAAAATAGCATAATGCAGGCAGCGCTAACTCTATCCCTTAGCAATGCCGTCAATTATGTGTTCGCGGCTGAAATAATGCAGTTAGTTAATATGATATTGGCTAAAAAATATAACAAGTTTTTCTAGTTAGACATTTTAATATTTTCTTCTGTTTCCAAAATCCTGTTGTTAAGGAAAACGAAACATTTTTAGGTGTTTACCATACCTGGGATTGTTATTGGGTTTCTTAACGGGAAATTTGTAAATTATATTTTTACCCAAAATTCCAACTGCTCACAAAACTCCAGCCACTGAAAGAACGGTTAGAAGAATATGAGATCTTATAGGCTATACGGGAGTATATGTAGATTTTATTTATAAATTACACATGTCTGTTATTTATACACATTAAACTTTTACCCGTAAGAAAAGTATGACGTATTTTGAACAATTGGGTTGGTGCAGAAATGGTGTCGGTGTTCTTATGCTTCCATTGAACCAAGAAATACACTTATTCCAGAATATTAATAAATAATATATTCTATACCGTTTTGTACAACTATTTTCCATTGCTCAGAGAGCTCCACAGTCACTTTGTGGTTTCTGGGCGAAGAAAACATCAAACTAAGAGTTCATGGTGGCTTCGTTGCAGAAAGAACGGCTGCACAATATAATTGACAATGAACGGAATAGACGATAGTTCGAATGCACGAGGTCTGAGAAGTATATCTTATGTGGTAATACATCTATTCCCAGCTCCTGAATGATTATGTTCGTCATGGTTGTAGTCTGAGGTTTGACGTTTTCCGTCTGAATAATCATGGGTTCCCGCAATACCTGCCTAAAGTTGACGCAGTTGTTATCAAAACAACGCAGCATTTAATTTCATATTCCTGAGGAGCAGTGAAGATTCATTTTTAATCCCACCAAATGGACAAACAATGTCTTCCGTGTAGGCAGTTCACTTTTCATACTATGTGTTCCGTTTCGTTTTGGGCTGAGCCATTGTTTCATTTGTGTAACGCTGATGTATAGGGGCCATATTTCGTCACCCTTGAGAATTCTGGACTAAAAGCGTTAATGTTGTTGGTTAGCAAAGCGCGATAGCGATCAAGAAAAAGGCACATATAGCTGGCTACACGTTTACCTTTGGTGTTGTCGCTGAACGTGTGGTGAAACTAAACACCAAGTTTCTGTACCTTCCCTATGGAGTGCCGGTGTCTTTCGAAGGTAGTATGGTCACATTGTGGCCAATTCCCGTGGCATTTGGTGTGGATCCGTATGAATTAACGCGTTCAAACAGTTTTCATGAAAATCAGATTATTATCCAGACTGTGGTTCGTCGTTCAAGTTGAACTGTCCTCTCTGGAAAAGACATACCAGCTTTGATCAGTCCTCTCACTAATTATGTTGTCGCCATACATCGCACAAATGTTTAGGTGGCCTGTGAGGCTTGCAGATTTCGATTAAACTCAAATAATATATTATGCAGAAATTGTTCGTTTTTCTCGACTTTATATTCCATGTTCAATCGCCTACAACAAAACAACAAGAAAAACAATACATTAATATTGGTTTTTTCTATAGTATGGATTAACAAAAGACCATGTTATGCAGTGCGCAAAGAAAACCAACAGCAATAACTAGTTTCCAGTAAGATATTACACTTCCTTCCTTGACAGATACGATTTATGCACCAAGCCAATAAATAGGCATTAAGATTCTGCTAAATGCCAAATAAAAATATATTAGTAAACACTCGAAAGACATAACCAAAACGCTAGAAAATAAATACTAAAAAACAAAATGCTTTATTAGGTAAACGTATAACGTCACCTTCCGTAAGCCTCGAGACTCTGAACTTTCTTCTGTTCCTGGAGTTTTGCATTCATCATGTTTCTGCGTTTTCGGTATATTAAGAAGTAGTAGCGTTAGTAGAAGCAGGACTACTGATATTTGTTGAATTGGAAATATTAGTAGTGTTGATAGTAGTAGTTGTAGTAGAATACTGCTAGCAGTAAAAAATAGTGGTAAACATAAAACTAATATATAGTAGTAATATTAGTAGTAGTAGAAGTAGTAATTTAAAGTATGATTTTGTTTCTATTGTCGGGAAAGTAGCGAAACAACAGCTGGTATTGAGTTAACATAAAATTACTAAATTGTTTTATTCTTGAATGCTTTGGAGATATATTATTTTACGTTGTCGCTTTTTTGTAACATTTTATTTCAGTTTTAAAAGTATCTTTCCTTACTAGTAATAGAGGAAAAATTCTTGCAAAGTCTGTTGAATTGGTGGCAAAATATGAAACATACAGTGCGTAGATTAAATACCAAACGAAAAATAATAGAAGTAAAGAATATCAATATTAATCTCCAATTAAGAAAATATTATCGACAACCAGAGTTTGAACCCATGACAAAAAGCTAATTTCATTGGGAATCGACCACGGCAACCACTCCTCCACCCTACTAACTTCCACGCACTGTTCATTTTACTATATTTCAACGCAAGACTATGAACTAATCCCACACTCAGTGTTTAATTTGTGTTTACAATTATTTTAAAATCTTCTCTTTGATTTGTAACTCGATATTTATTTATGAACATAATTTCAATACGTATCACAATTACTCTGTAATGGTTTTTCATGTCGGATTATGTTTGTATTTTTGAACTCCAGGGAACTTCCCTCTACTCCGCGAAATTTCGCTCTGCGAGGGAAAGCACTGTGAATTTGGGAAATATTCTTAAAAGACACGCTACAATATTTTTATCTATATCTGTACTTGTCGGCAAAAATAGACTAGTAAAAAAGGAAATATTTTATCAACGAACTGATATATATATATATAGACATAAAATTATTTCTAGAAATAAACATAATGGTTTGTAGGACCTGGATATTTAAAATAAAATGAAATGGAGCTGTATTTGAGGCTATGATCGGATGTGTAGTTGTAGTTCCTGGAAAATTCACAATAGTTCTGTGGACAAATTTCCGAGGTTAACATACCCTACAAATGGGAGCTTGTGAGACACTTGAAGACGATGATTTATCAGGAAGGAACATTAATAATAAAGAAGAACGCATTTGAGACACACGTGTAAACACGTGCGTTTAAAATTAAAATTGGAATACTCTAATCCTACTGAACTATGAATGATATATTGATTTTAGGTCAATTTCAACGATTGTTTATTGTATCAGTACGTGTGTTTGAAAATAAGGTTTTGAGAAAGATGACGTCGAAACTGGACGAGATGACTGGAGAATGAACGAGACTGGATAATGAAGAACTCCACGGACTGTACGATTCACCAGATGTAAAAATAATGAAATCGCGACGACTAAGGTGGGTAGACCATCTAGCTCGGATTGGGGAAAAACTATTATATTATATTCTGGTTGGAAGGACGGATGGAAGGAGACCATTGAGAAGACCGAGACGTCGTTGGGAGGACAATATTAGAAGAGATCTTCGAGTGGTAGGTTTTCGTGATGTTACCTACGATAGAATCCAGTGGCGAACGTTTGTTATTGCGGTGATGAAATTGCGAGTTCCATAAGCCATAGAGTTAGTCAGTTATTTTATTATAGGAGTAGGAATTTGATGTTTTGGAATATCGTTTTAAATTCTTCTTCCTATAGTTATGATCTTTATTTAGAACAACACTTAACTGAGGAAATCTTAAGTGAATTTAGGTTTTTGGCAGCGATGAGCGTTTTCCTTTTCTGAAATAGTTATTTTAACAACTGTCATCCTCTTTACAGCATTTAAATGTGAGAAGTTAAAAAATATTGGTTATCTTATTATCATGCAGCCCCTGGATATGGAATCAATGTATTTCTTTCATATTACAATAGGTTTCTTTTATGTTACAAGAGCGTCTTTTGGAAATGTCTATGTTGAGAGTAAAACACACAAACTAGGAGGATCAGAGAGAAAAGGATCAAAGAAGTCTTTGTTTAGGTGAGTTGCATGTAGGAGACGCTAACAGGATTGGATAGATATGATATCAAAGAACTTTATGAAGATCTTTTAACTCGCAATTTAAATGAAATACGGGGTAAGAAGAACGATATGGTAGAGAAATATCCTTTCTTGATTTTTTTATGTCCACTGTATATTACAAAAATTCCGTGACGCGGACTGCGAAACTAAAGCGTATCCCAGCAACAGTTCTTAGAACATTCTAGGTGCCTGCTAGTCCACCTTATATTTTTAGAAATGATGCTGGAAATCCGTCCTTCTGTTCGGTTGACTTTACAGTTAAATTACAGTGAGCATTTCTAACTACGAGTAAGCGAATTGTATCGTTTAGCCTAGGCGCTCACCTGCAGTTAAACGATTGATACATAAAAAAATCACTTGCTAAAAAATCACTAATATTTTAGATGGAGCACACTAGAAGATTTTAGGTTGTGCTCTCTTTAAAAAAGACTTTGCAAACTCTCAATTTTGGGTTACTAATAGTAACTAATGGCTTCGGCCCATCTCGATTCCATGCCCCAACCGAGATTCGAACCCATAACCTTGGAGAGGCTGACCTGACCCCTGAGATCACACGGCTCGTCCAATGGCAAGCCGGAGGCTTTTAGATAGACTATTTTATAAACTCGTGGCATCTTTGAATTTAAATTTATTTATGGTCTCTTGGCATTTTCATGTTAGGTCGGGATGGAGAAGGTTTCGATCAGGATCTTACTTAAGGTACCATCCCAGCATTTACCTGATGAAAGCGAGGGAAACTCTGAAAATCGTATCAGGATAATCGGCCGTGGAGTTCGAACCCGCATGCCTACCCATTACCAATTCGGAGTCATCACCGTCACCGCCTGGATGACGGGGTCTTTGCGTCTTTGAGGTAAGATAAAAAGAAGTTCATCAGTCAAAGGATAGAAAGATTTTACAACTTGTTATTTGCTCTTAGTCTCAGTATACCGTAGAAAATTACTACTTTCCGACATGCTACATACCACAACAGAGATTGGCTGTAACATTAAAATACTAGGACAGGACTAGGCCATCAATTATTTTCTCCTGGGGTCCGGATTGATGGTAATATCGCAATAAAAATGCCGTAGTCGATACTTAGGGTAACAGAGACCGAGTGACTGTAGCTCAATTGGTAGAACGTTCGGTTTACATTCGGGAGGTTCTAGGTTCTATACCAGTTGCCTATTATCTCTACTGAGGATTTTCCTCAGTCACACCACGCAAATTCGGGGACCGTACCTTCAACTTTAGTAGGGATGGCCGTAAGCTATAGTGCTGTTACCGCCCATACAATTAATTTTATCTTATCTTCAACTTAGGCCCCGGCCGACTTCTTCCCATTTCTTACCCCGGCTTAAGCCATAGATACCTAAAGATCATAAATAAATTGAAACAGAACAGTAAGACAGTGCATTTAATGGTTACTTATTATATTTTTGGAAACCATTACAATAAAATTAAAGAGTATAAATACGGCGTAAATTAGCATGCATTTACATAACACTTATAAGATTTCGCACATTACAACTAGTGAAGAGTATACATATAAAAAAAAACACATTCACATACTGTTTTACTCTTAATATCATAGCAATCCCGATTGTGAGTCAAAGATGACGAAAGACCAATTGGTATTAAACAGTCGAAGTAAAAGAAAGCTTCGGGGCCCGGATATGAACCGGAGTCAGCCATTTGAAGACAATTGAACTAGGATATTGCTGACTTAAGACATATATTTACTTCACGAAATAATTTTGAGAGATTTTTACAATGATAAAATATACCTATGAAGTTGTAACCGAAAATAACAAATCTAGAAGTTCATAAACTACTTCCATAATTATATGTTGAACACAAAATATACATTTCTTATTTCAAAATATCACTTCCACGTTTCTGCATTTTATCTATTTACTTTCTGGACGTTTTACTTCAAATATAAGTAATTCAACAAAGAATGATTACATACTTTTGTTGTAAAGCATACTACTAGAGAATAAATTACTTCTTTCTGTGTAAATATATGTGGTTACTTCTTTCTATGAATACAAGCCGCAGCCACCGAATAGAGCAATGAAGTTTCTATTGCACGCGAAGTTTAAAGAATGTGTTCTATTTCTGAAAGTGATAGGTTAGTCACTTCCTAAATGAAGCATTATTCAGTTTTTTATCACTGTGATTTTAAAATTGCTAGTGGCCGCGTACTTTCATATAGAAGTATGTGTTTCATTTTTTTCAATTAAAAAATCACTCAGAGAAAGTTGTTAGTGGGCACCTGGGCTTAAAATAATTAGAAAATGGAAATGAAGGGTCTGAGGAAACTCTATGTAATAT
>JAGDQP010000121.1:54965-122185 GCA_022664845.1 Lepisma saccharinum
GAATCCACTAGTGGATGAGGTGGGAATTATCTTCTCAGTTACTGTGAAACAGAGGTATATTATTATATTCCTGGTGAAGGAAGCGGGTCTAGCTGAAATTTATGCAAAGATTGGAGGAAATTATGGAGAATAGGGTGCGACTAGTGTTCGTAACAACACTATTCGAACATTTTGCGAAAGGACGATACCTAGTGACAAATGAAGCACCTTCGAATGCTCAGCGGAGTTAAGCCACGTGGCTCTTTCACGAGAGAGGTTACAATTAATGAAAATTATTGTTTGACACTGTTCCAAGTTGTCGACACACAATGCAATTAGTAAGAAGAGATCTTAGATGTTGTTCAGACATGTCATTGTGCTTAATGTCAACTTCCACAATTCCACCACAAAGTGGCGCTTGTATGTGTTGTCACACGCCCGTACACTTTGGAATTAGCCCTAAGTGACTCTCACTTCTTTGGGCCTCTTAAGGAGCATCTAGAAGGGAAGGCATTCCAGACAGATTATGCAGAACAGAAAGACGTCGAACAGTTGTAAAGACAGCAGCTTACTTTGTTCCACACAAGGGGAATAAGATAGCTGTCACGACGAAGACAGCGGTGCATGAGAGCGCAGTATTTAGAAAAAAAAAACTGACATAGTTTGGTACTTGTACCTTCCCATTTCCGACTTATAAATAAAAGTCTTTGTCAAGTTAACGACACTTGTATATTCCCTGAAAAGGGCCCTTATCGTTATAAGCCTAAAATAGCAACAAATTATTCTATGTTGAATTTGGATCAAATATGAAAAATATGCTTTATCCATATCTGAATCTCGAAGCAAGATATAATTGATATTTAATTGTTCGTTCTGCTTTACTTACTAAAGCAGTCCTGAAACTATTGGATTGTGTTCGCTGAATTTGTGGTCCGAAGGCATCGTCTGACTTCGTGTATAATTTCTAAATATATAGAAAAATCCGTAATAAATATTTGCTTAAATTATGTTGTGTTTATATATTTGTACTTTTGTACATGTATTTGTTAATATTATGTTCAAATTTTAGGTATGAATGTATGACCAATTTTCCGAATGTCGTCATTTTCCACCTAGTCAACAGGAATTCTTCTTTGGGATTTTTTTAAAATTTAATTTTTCAGGCCTTTAGGCAACGTTTGGCTCGTGCCGGATGGATCATGATGGGATGAATTGGCAAAATGAAGAATGTGGGAGGAAACGAGAGGACCCCGAGAAAACCTATGCACTCGGTGTTTGTTCACCACAAAGCCCACATGGCATGAGCAGAGATCGAACCAATGACCACTAGCAGCAGAGGCGAGCGCTCTACGATTGAGGCACCACGGCCCAATTCTATTTGGATTCTAGTAAATACCAAAGAGTTGGTATTATTACTATTAGGAAAACTATATTGCTTTGGGGATTAATCACAACGTAAATGATAAATATGTATCAATTACTTTATAGCATACAAAATAACCTTATGGATTCTCGACTCACTTACTTTGAACACTATCCAAATATATTACATACTTTATATTGAATTGTTGTTACTAAATTTAATTTATTTTCTTCTTGTTACCCTTGACGTTATTGGTACTTATAAAATAACATCTTGATATTATTATGTATACATTGTTATTAGGTTTGGGCACTTGTTCCTAAATTTATGTAACAGAAAGGTTAATGATTAAGAGAGATCCGTCTCCAGTCAACACTTTTAGATCCTTACCTACGCCATTAGAACCTGTAACTTGTATAAACCCTTTTTAACATTTGTGTAAAGAGAATTTAGTACAATTGGAGGTGTACAAAAGATACACAAGAAGAGCACTTCTTAACAGTATATTCAGTTTTGTTTCATCCTATGTAGTGTATATATACTGGTAATTTAGTCAGTTCAAAATCTTCTAAAGTTATTGTCCTGAGGTCAAGACACAAGAAAAGTCCTTTAGAAAACTGCGTTGTTTGAGATTTTTAAGGAAAGTTTATGATTGAGAGTGTGGAAGCTAGAGGCAATCAATCGCCAATTTCATCGTTCATCAACTATGTAGTTAGGTTGAAGATAAACTTATTCTCCAATCTGAATTTTATGACTAAAGTTTGAGTACCCTGAGTACAGCCAAGACCACAAAGAAAGTAATTAACGGTAGGTGGCATTATGACCTAGTAATATCCTTCATGGTGAAGATAAGAGGAACTCATTACATCTTGCTGGATAATGGTCGCTTGTTTGACTAAACAATAAAAAAAAAATAACTTTTATTTATTTAGTTACAATAGTACTGTTCTATTTGAAGAAAAGAAAACGAAATAAAAAATGAAATAATTTATAAGTGGTTCTTTTTAATCTACTTTCTTAGTTCCAAAGGGAAAGAAAAGAACTAGTTACTATTGTCGAGATTATGCTTTGAAGATGGATGGAAGACAGACTTTCAAAGTGAAAACTTAAACATTTTTTTTTTAATTGTGAATCTTTCCTTTCTCGCCTTTGTGCTTATGAATGGAACTTACTCAATCTTTTAGAAGTTTATTCATTGTTTAAATTGTCATTATCGCCTTTAATGAACTAGCGAGCTTCTACGGATGGGATCTACAGCTTTCGGTAAGGCGGACTCCGAACCACTCCGTTCAATAGGCCCGGGTGGGTATTGAACTTGTGACCACGGAAGCGAGCGCCATAACCTGTCAACCAGCCCAAGGTTTTTAGACATTTGTTAATTGAAATCGTAAGCGCTTTCATGAGGGTCGATTGTTATTATTGGGTTGGTGCAAGTGAAATGTCCACCCAAGGTGCGTAATATCCAAGGGCCAAACAAATGAAAACTGCACTACCTGGTTAATCAAAGTAGTCACTGTCTACATCCACATACTATCGCTATCGCTCAGCTTAGATTGGATTCCATAGCGAAAGAAGTCTAGAGTCTGCGATGCGATGAAATCCTTAACTGCATGTTTCACCGCCCGATCATCAGGGAAGGTCTTCCCTGCCAAGAAGTGATCGAGATACCAGAAGAGGTGGTAGTCAGTGGGAGAGAGATTGGACGAGTACGGCAGGTGAGGAAGGGTTTCATACTGGAACTCATCGAAAGCCTGTAATGTTCTTTGTACGACGTGTGGAGGAGCATTGACATGAGAATACCATGCCTGTAGAACATTGCTGGATGCTTGCGGACAAGTTTGCAGTGTATTTCATGGAGTTCAGCACTGTGACGATCTGTAGTGATTGTTTCACCTCGACTGAGAAAGACATGATGGATCACTCCCACGATAGAGCACATAGCAGCAGCAACACATTCCGTGGGTGGAGAGGTGGTTTAGGGCAACATCCTCGACGTTATCACTTTCCAAGCTTTGTTCTGACCGTTTAAGATTGTCATAGCAGATCCGCTTTTCATCTGAAGTGACAATCCAATGAAGGAAACGTTCCCACTTATTCCTTACACTCAGCGAACTGCACACCTCCAGACTGAGATTCCTGTTGGCCGAAGTCAACTTATGTGGCACCCAATAGTCTAACTTTTTCACCATCTCGATCGTACAGAGCCGCCGATTGTTAGTGGTATGGTGTATTACTGATCTTCAATAGCACGAACACTTTTCTGAGAATTCGCTTCTTTGGTGTTCCTGAACAGTATTTTATTTATTTTTATATGGGCCAGTCTAGTAACTTTGGACTTCGGCCCTTTACGATCCCCTTTAGCTATTAAAATCAACACCCATGCCCCCGCCAGGACTCGAACCCGGGACCTTCGAGCCGATGGTCTACCGCCGCAAACCGCTCGGCCATCCGGCCGGCGATGTTCCTGAACAGTTGATCCAAACAAGATGTTGGTCGGTGACTACAGGGCTCATTTTGCAATGTTGTGTCACCGGTACGCAATTAGACAAATCAATGGGAATGGTGCATTCATTCGCCATTCCTGTCCTAAATGCACTGTTAATATTTTTTTTTGCATCTTACTGTGTAGAATGCTCCAGTTTGAATTCATAAAGAAAAGTCACTCGCGATTGTGAGTTCTCAATGATACATTTCCATACGATCCTGTTCAAATACACACTGACTCCTTACAAACTGCCTATATGGGTACGCCAGCCTGTTTGGTGGACGTATGAAGAGTTTGCGACTGAAGTCGATCCCTGTGTTGTGTTGGTGAGATGCGTTTCCCACCAGGCGTCAAAGCGGTCATTTCATTCGGATCAACCCAATATTATTAGTTGTAGAAGAAGAAGGATGGGGAGATTGAGAAAGTCTAGAAATGTTCTAGAACATTAATTACCTTTTACTTAAAATCTTAGAAAAAACAGACAATTTGTACTATTAAGTACACTCTTGAGGATGTCCTTGTAAACATAAAAAAATATTACTGGGTATGAATATATTCACCTTGAAACCAAAACCATGTCAAATTATTCCAAGTCAGCTTCTGTATTTAGCAGGTTGAGAAATAAATTTGCACAATCCAAAACATTTCACAAAGTCTCCCGAATATCGTAAATAATAATATTAAACAAACCAATATCTGATGACGATGCCGACATGACGTAGAGGAGAGAAATTAGATGCCTTCTTCACTCGACATATTCACATATTTTACATATTTTATTATTCCTATAGTCTTACTAAGCCGTTAAACCAATATTATTAATTAAAATGATGAGTTTTTATTAGTGGAGAAGATTCTAACATGAAAAATGATCGTTAGATTATCGAGCCGTGTTAAGTTTTCTATTTTCCTATGAAGTTGATTCCAGGCATTCAAGGTCTTTAGGCAAGAGTAATCAACATAATGATTTATTACTGGATGCCATCGTATATCATAATTAAACAAGTCGTCTATTTTGCTTTCTCTTTTACGCTTTACCAAAACTACTCATAGGAATTGCTAGAAAATCCAATAGCACACAGCTGTGGCTAACAAACAGGCTAATTTGTGAAAGTGAGAAGGAGTAACAGATCCTTAATAGCTTATACATCATTGTGAATTAGTATAACCATGCTCAACGACAGGAGCTGCAAAATCACTTTGTAAGTGCAGTATAATCTTTATTAAAAGTGACATGGAAGTAACCCTAATTACTGGAAAAGAGAGGCAGTTGTGGAAATTGCTTTCCAAAAGACTGGAAAGCAGTTATGTTTGCCCCATATGCTGAATAGGTCTGTTCTATAATCATACATTCAGTCAATCCTTTCAGACTACGTTATATTAAACGAAACCGTAGAACACTGTAAATAACACAGAAGATAATACTTCTTGAGTACAATAATTGAATAAGAAATAAATGTTGTATAATTTATTACTTTCCAAAGAAACTAATTTCTACCTTCCTTTTATATCAGCAATATGCTAGGCAGAATAGACTACAATTAAAATAGTTTTTTTTTTATTTTCTATGATGTCCAATCAAGCCTGTTGATAATAGAGAGTTGTTACAAGTCAGCCGGCGGAGTGTCTAGGTGAAATCAGGCGCAACGATCTAAGCATGAGTCTTTAGGTAGTTACAAAAAATAGTTCATGCACTTGTTTGTTAATTAAAATATAGACAATTTTATTTACGATAAAGATTTAAGTAGCTCATCAAAATATATTTCTTTATAAACTTGAATTATTTGTGTCAACAATGGCAGGAATGCACAAGGATGTTTATATCTGAAGGATGACATCCTTGTCTAAACACAATAAGGACTTCAAACCATTGAAAAATTTGTCTGATGAAGAGCAATGGTTCGACACAGCTTAAATTGAGTCGCTGAAGTGGTCGTTCTTAGAGCACGTTGCTTAGAAACGGAAATCACAAAATATATAAGCTGTACTTAGTGACTTATAATAGACAATCTTCTTTATTTCAAGTGCATATAAATAGACTTAATTCCTCTTGAGAATATTATTAAATAAATATCTGAGGAGATTTAACGAGAAGATACCGCATTATATTCAACACTTCAGAAAAAATCTTTTATATTTTAAGAAACATTCAACAAGAAAGATATAATATTTCAATTCGATATAATATTGTGTTTCTCGCAGTAATCTTGTATTTGCAAATTTTGTAAAATAAGATTATGAATTTCATTTTCTTCAACGAGAAGTTGTCTATAGTGTCTGTGATGTTATTAATTTAATGTTCCAAAGACAATTTATCACTCTACTAAACAATTGTGAAAATTATTTCAAGTTCGCTAAGACCTGAATGCAGTTAAGAATTGTTTATAAAATAATATTTTAAACGGTTTTAAATAATCTTGCTCGTGAACAAATTATCTAGTAGAACGATGATAGAAACACCAGGCCGAATAATTCCCAATTGATACCAACATGAGTTTCCCAAATATCAGATCTTCTAAATATGCATTTAGATTAAACATTAATTATTGTGTTGCATTATTACTAAAGATGGCATTATCAAATAGTTAATAATAGTTACCGTAATATTTTAGAATATTTATTTGACTAAGATCCTAAAAAAATCTTTAGAATATGACGTAATTTATTTTATGAAACACAAATGATATTTTTAAATCTTTCAGGGGGAAGTAATCATTCGATTTCTAACAAACGTTTAGAGCAAATGTTGACCTATCGCAATAACATGCAGAGCAACACATTCTTAATCACTATTTCTGTCCTGTTTGTGGTGAAGCAAATACGTATTTCAGTTACTTCATTGAAAACCAATTTACATTACCACGTACCCGAAATATTGTAGACAGAGATAGGATCACATCTATTTTACACACACACTAAACATAATTATTAGTGGATGACATTCCTCTACGTGGATGTGATCGACGTTCTGTATGAAATGGAAAGATGTTTCTCCTTACGGTTACACCATCAGGATTTGTTAGGATCGAGTTTAGAAGAAAATGGGCGATGGAGATCGTATGGAATACTTGACTAGTGTAGAATGTATCGCAGGTGACATGCCGGATAGCACACAAAATGTACAGGAGGGAAGTGGTTCAGAATCAACAAGAAGTGTGTCAAAAAGATGTAGCTCAGATATAGCCATTAAGTTTGCAAGTATATCATAACATGTATATTTTCAAAACTAGGTAACATGAATATGCTTCCTGTACATTTACCATTCAAATTTCGAAAATACAGCGGGACGCTTGAAGCATATGCAAACAACCATAAAAGAGAAATTGGAATACATTTATATTGAAAACAAGTAGAAAACAAAATAAGTGAACATGATAATAGAAAAGAGGAATTATTTGTTCTCTTAAAACAATTTCAAATTTCTTTCGTCAAGACCTGTGCTTCTCAAACTTCTTTGATTCGTGGCACATTATTCTTTGTATGTTTTGGTGCAAATTTTCTTAAACAACTTAGATAACAAATAAGGTACTCCAATTCAATATAGATTCTCAGGTATGTAAGCCGTTTCCATTGCGATAAGGAGACTTTTGATGTAAAATGCATCTAAATTACTTAACTAGCAGCAAATCCAAATATAAAAATATATGTGAGAACTTCTACGTTAATAAATAAAGATAATATACTTTCAGGTTTACTTTCTTCACATATTGGAACTCACCAAATAATTTACATTGATAAAAGGTCGATAAATGATTGTGAACGAATATCCACATGTCAAAACTACAATATAAAAGATGGACGAGTGTTTTCCTTAACTACCAATAAAAACAACTGACTATGAAAATAGTATAGCCAGCACTCTTCTCAGAATATCACAATCCCATATTACAACAGTTTGTTCCCGCGGCACACTAACGTACGAGTTGACAATCACTGTAAAATAATTGTGATTAAGCTCATGTATATATGTGTTCCTTTCTGAAAGTAAATATTGAATGAAATTATTTGAATTCCTTGCTTTACCAGCAAAATCACAAAGTCTCAGAAGTCTTGTGGGACACCTAGAAAATCTTGCGGCACACCGGTTGAGAAACACTCGTCTATACTATTTCAAATACGAGAACCAAATGTGTTCACCGACGAATGTTTTAGCTGTGCTAGTTAAATATCATCTAATACATCTGGGCCCACGGTGGCTCAGTTGGCCACTGATCCATCCCATCATCATCCATACGACCTGAGCCATAGTTTCTGGATAGATGCAGGTTCACTTTAGAAACGTCAATTCAGTGAGTTACGAAGCAGAATGTAAACAAACGCTGTATTCCATAACTAGTGTTAGATGTATTAATATAACGAGTAAATGGACAGAGCCGAGGAATAATATAGTTACTCGGGACCACAGTTTAACTAATAAAGGAAAAAAATTGCTGTCAAATGAGAAACACTTAACATTTTCACAAAAATAATACACACAACAACAACAAAACAGTTGCGACTGGAGTGCGCCGTGATTTCTATATGAGTTTTGCAACTATAACAATAGGAAACAACACTGTCCGCGTGTACACACTATAAACTACCAAATAGTCTTGTTGCTGACTATAGGAGTAGTATGCAAGGTGACGTATAGAGGAAGTTGCTGCTGTTCAGGTATCTTTGCCCATTAATAACTAAAATTACTTGGGTGCTTTTCCCCCATCCCTCAGGTTTGGGTACAGTAACGATTTAAACGTTTGAAGACAGGGTTTTTAGTGAAAAGGTTGACTTATACTTACTTCCCCCACCGTCTTTCTTCTATCCACAGGGCCAACGTCGTTTCCGGGTTTCTGCACCAATTATGACGGTCTATTTCTGGATCTAGTTTGTATCCACAGACGTGGAGAGTGCCCTCTCTGGAGCTCCGTTGTGGCACTATTATTCAAATACATTGAATTCAAAGAATAACGTGCAGTCTTCCTATAGAGCGGTAACTTGGACTGTCACATGTTTATACAAAAGACTTTGAGAATTAACGATGAAATACACAGGACACAAATGCCAACATTCTCCACTAATGAACCAGTAGCAGCAACCAAAGGGAATTTGTGCTCATAAGTCACCACTATTGCCACTCAGAAACTAATTCAGATGCAAGAGTTGTTTCGTCTTGAGCTTTCAGAAAATTCAGTTTTGTTGGACAGAGGAGAAGGTTTCGTATCAAGAGTATCAAAAGTAGCCTTATTAAAGAAGTACAGGAGCGCGTGAGTTCTGCAGCTCATGAACATTCCATACTACGACGTTCTGACACGTGTTGTATCTTTCATGCCATGAACTGCTTACGAAAGCTAATGACCAAACAGTCCTTTGGAAATGTGGCCACCGCTTACAATGAATACGTGTTGAACTTAATATGTGACTGTGGGAGACTAGATCATATTTTGGACAGTTTGAACATACAGTAGAGTCTCGTTTATTTGACATAAACGGGCAGGCAAAACATCGGATAACCGAAAATGTCGGACAATGGGGAGGTGTTAAGAAAAAGCATATTAAAAGTTAAACTATATTATAAATTTACACATTACAAACCTAATAATCATGTTTTATAATACAACAGGAAAACAACTGAAAAGTTAAAAATTTTTCATCAGTTATTTTATACTGATCACCATCTTTCACCATCCTACATGCATTGAATGCCAAACACATGAGTCATTGTGTAGACGAGCGAGCCACGCGGTAGAGTCGGAAGCAAAAAATACTATGTTCACAAGTTGTAATTCTGGTTACCAATCGATGCATTTTGCGATGGTATGTCATATAAACGAGACTCTACTGTAATGTAAATTCAAGATTTTTCACGGATTACCTGCAATTGGTTATATAAACATTCTTCTCTAAAATTCAGAACTCTATTCCGTTGAAATTTCTAGGGGCAATGTTGTATTTTCATTAAGAGAAAAATACATTATACTTCTATGGAGACGTCCATCTAGGGTCTTTTGTTTGCTTTACATTAATCTTGAACATCTTTTAATATTGAAAGCAGGAGAATAAACTACCAAGCATGGATTTAAGTGACCTTTTACTGTCATAAAAACATGAATCAGACGTAAAATGTCTGTACCTTTTCACTCAAGGTGAAATTTTGAAGACATCACTAACCAGAAACCGGAGGTGTTGGAACAAAACACCAAAGTGAATCATATTATTAGTGAACCCTAGACAACAGAATAGCAATAACGTCCTCCATACGCCAACTAGCATACAACCCTACGGTTGTCCCTATGTATTGAGAATACAAGTAAAAGTAAAGGACCATGCAAACTCAACTATTTTGACTAGCAGCTTGGTGTGTAGGATAGAGTGGTGAATTATTGGTCAGGTAACCCGTGTTCGATACCCCAAAGGATGATATTTTAATATTAAACACTTCATTTTTTCCTTTGTACTTAAAAGAATTGCTTCCCTTTTATTCATTTCGTACATTTTTACATTTGACAAGTTAGGTTAGGTTACATATCAAAGATTACGTTTAATAACGTTTTCCAAGTATTTTTGCTTCTCATGCAGGAAGTAGTTTAGTGTCTAGCTAACGGATGGAAATGCCTTCATCTGATTGTGAGGAAATTTTGCGACATACAAACTTTCGTCTTCACTTAACCAGGGACGTAGCCAGACTTCGAGTGTCTGTATACTCCCCGAAATTTGATGCCTTTGTTTGCATCCAATTTATTGACATTCAGAATTTGCCGATCTTAGCGGGAAGATCCTCCTTTCAAACCAAAAGTTCTTTTCTCTTAAAATTAACAAGTCCAGCTCATTTTTTACAATATTCGTGCATACCAAACTTTTTGATTTGAAGATAAATTTAGGTTCTGAATCAATTGACCATATCATTTGAAGAAGCGAAACATTCTAATCGTGGGGCTCACAAACAAAAGCTGCAATCTCAATTTTTTTAGAAATCGAATTTTTTATGGAATTGTATACACTAAAGTGTCTAATGAAGTTAAATAAAGGTAAAGCCCTAATTATTTGTGTATTTTGTAGTTTTTGCGTAGGAACCACAAGAAAAAGTACCCATATACTATTATATTTACTACCATATTTTTTTTGGCTCTCCTGTAAGGTTTCTTTGTGTGGAGATTGCAGCTTTTGCTTCTAAGCCCCACCATTTTTTTTGTGTAACCCAGTTTTATACACAATGTCTACACAGTCAAAAGGTGCATGCACATTCTAGTACTGTGGAAATATGATTCATTACGATATTTATATAAGCACCACTACACCAGCCCTTAAAACAAATTATTGTGCCAGCATGATTTTGTTTAATGTTCTCATATCTGTAAGAATGGATTATTTTCCTTCTTCGAGTTTGCAGCCTCTTCCGAAGCTACACATTCTCTAGAAACAATTTTAAAAATTATATCAAAGAAATTATGCCGGATTGCAAGCAATTATAGTCTTCTTGGAATTGTTCGAATAAGTTGCTGCTAGCTTAACGGAAATATCTTTGTCCGACAAAGAAGTATCCCACACGGCAAAATTGCTCCATGCAGGAATGAGCAAAGCTTAGTTCATTTTGCCTCTGTTGATGTATGAGAAACTTCTCAATTTTACTCTTTCACCCTGTAAGTATCTTCAGTCGCCAATGCATGATTTGACCGCAGCGTTAAACCACGCAAGACCTGTTATAAACCAACTGAGTGAATAACTATTAACAGAGCAAAGGAAGAATCTAAGCGACTTCTTCAGAAAGGTGAAAACCTTCTGTCATCTCTGTTTGTGGAAGGATCAATTATTGAATACTAATGCCACGAACAGGGGAAACTATTTTGCTTCAAATGTGGAAGAATTTTTCAGATGATTATTTCGTGTTTGGATGATCTTATAGCAAATTTGTGAAGTCGTTTCGATGATTCCACAGCAAGTTCATTAGCTTTTCTTGAAGCTGTTCTTCCCGTGCACTTGTCACCAACCAAGATAGGGCAGATGAAGAATGCTATTGGATATTTCGGGCGACCAATGAAAGTGAACATAAGAGTGAATATCTTATGTGGTGCGAAAAGTGGAAAATGCAAGACAGTGGCATTCCGTTGAACGCTGAGGCAGCATTAAAAAGTGACAAAAATTTTTGCAACGTATCAATTGCCTGTTAAAGGTATTAGCAACTTTAAATTTATTTAATTTTAAGGCCTTTAAGGAACTTTGGAGCAGGCCTATTAGCAAATCTTTCTGTGACAACCGCAACAGTTGAGGGATCAAACGCAACGAAGACCGTCAAAAACTATTTACGCAACAGAATGGGTAGGTAATGCTAACAAGATTAGACTTACCCATTGTGCAGATGATGTGCTGAAAGTAATGAGTCTGAAAGCAAGGAAGTTGAATTTAGACCATACCACCAGATCTCCTCGCCCGGTGAAAAATTAAATCTCTGTGTCATTTTCCGCACTCGCCTGTTGTGTTTTTCATTGTTTTTCTTTTCATTACAATTATCTATTTTATACATAAATTGTAGCTTTGTTGTGAATTTTTCATTCAACAATTTTACTCTCCAGATCATGGAAGTTAATTATATTTCTTGCAACGAATGCAATGCTGCCAACTACTGACTTCAGTCTAAGTAGGAATAAATGCAGTGTTGTTTGTGGAGCGAAATCCACAAACATCCAAAAACATCCTGTAATCTCCATTGTGATGTGGAATCACCGTGAGTTGCAAAAGACAAAACAAAAATTTCAATTTCCCTCGTTTTTTTTAAAAAAAATCTCAAACTATTGTAAACCTAATGTAGTGTTGTATATGCACAATCAAAATTACTAGTGAAGTCTGATTTAAGTACCTATGTTTTGTTAAACTTATATATACACCTATAACTAGTGTTCGATTTATCGGGGAGGATGTATGGGATTTTCTCTGCTGCCTGAGGATCTCAATATTGGTATTGTTGAAGCTAGAACATGAAGCACAAAATTACTAAACCACATTTTGAGTATTCTACTTAGTTCCTTTTCAAATACATATAAATCGACCTGAGTCAAAGTTGCCTAAAATTCTTAAAAATTAAATTCAAATTCAAGATGTGTGTAAATATAAAATAACACTCACTGGAAGGGGTGTCTTGCGGGACAATATGCTCACATAAAATCATATTTCTCAAAGAATATAAGTTTATGAGCATTTTAGTCACTTATGTCTGAACTCGTACTGGTGAAGTTTCTTTCATTTCGAATCTCCCCCCCCCCAAAAAAAAATATTCTGGATACGTTCCTGCACTTAACTACATAGTGGGTGCTATATGCAAAGTTCAAATGTACAAATTTTTGAACAATTTGAACAGAAAGTTTAATTCTAATGGCATGACAGTTTATCTATTACACTCATTTAAAACTAAAATCTTTACTGGAGATACAAAATATTTTGCGTCTTCACACTTGGACGGCCGATAGCTATCCTTGACGATGTACACCTTGGTGAGAGTTAGGTTACGCAAACAATTTAGTTCGTGGTCAATTGTGGCACTGTAACGTATGCAAACGTCATTGAAAGTATGGGCTCCCAAATTTGAGAGAAGCTTCAATGGCAGATGTATACAAGTTTATGGCTGCTGGAACTACACATCTAAATCGCGCGCAATTCTGACATTCATCAATGAATACACATCTGGGACAATACAATAATTAAAATAGCGTGCATTGTGTCTGCAGATGGTAACTATCATTGCGGATGGACGTATCTAGTACAATATTCTACGCTACCTTTCTAGTGCTCATTAGAAATCGGAGTATTTCTCCGTTTATTTCTGGATGGACATTGTTTATTTCTGGATCTTATTTACAGTTTCTATAAATGACTCCATTAGGTTGTTGCAATAGCATTACTTCTACTAGGAGGACGTGAAACACGCACATTATCGGTAACTATATTTCAAATCTAAATTTGAATAATCGGGTCCTGTTGCATTGAAGGCATTAGCAGAAGAAATTTTTGGTCGGACGAATTTCAACTATTAACTTTTAATCATATTTGTATTAACTAATTGCGAGGGGAATGTGTAACTGATTCTCTAAAATCTCAGATCATTGCATATTATAGTTTTCCGACGGTTATAATATGAACTACTCTACCAAGTCCTAACGGCAGTCTATCACTCTACTACCCAGACAACAAGCTACAGATATATAAATTAGTCTAAAATGGTGCTTTTACACGGATTTTTAAGTTGGGAACAAATAACTACCGTTTAGAAAGGTTTTTCCCTGTGCTATTTTTACAGATATTTAAAATAAAAGTTACTGCTCTCACTGCTACGAAAAAGTAACCGTTTTGCCCATCCCTATTACACAATGTGTTGGGTTGATAGAACAAAAGTCTAAGTAACATCATCCAGCGCCACTCAGCTCTGCGGACAAGTTTCAACTTTTTTTTGCCGTTTTTCTCAATATACGCGAAATGTAACATAGACGTTTGATAGCACATACGCTTCGTTTGTGTCAAATTTCCCTTATATACTTTACTAGTTTTACAACTGCTGGTACTTCCACTGTTTTGAAAGGCCTTAGGGCAATTTTGGCTCAAGCCGAATGAGTGATGATGGGTGAATTGGTGGAATGAAGATTGTAGGATGAAACGGGAGTACCCTGAGAACACCAACGCACACGGTGCTTGTCCACAACTAAACCCACATGACATGAGCTGGGATCGATCTAGAGACACACAATAGTATTACAACTACTACCACTATTACCACTCTACTAACATTTACTAGTTCTATACTGCTACTACTACTAATAGTAGTAGAGTAATACTGCTGTTACGGTAACTGTTATATCTAATACAATTATTGCACTACCATTACTTCTACATCTAATATTATTTTTACTACTACTGTAGATATCAAAATATATGTTGTCACAATGTTTCGAATACGTCAATTTTAACGTAATAGTTATAACTTACATCTTTAATTTGGATTTAAATTTAAAATATTTTAAGATACTTTAATTTTGGTATAATGTACTTGTTTAAACATCTGAACTTTTTAGGAATAAAAATTCATTTCAAATAAGCGACAATAATAGTTGTTATGCTGTTTCCGCTTCCCTCTTTCCATCTCCAGTTCTACCTTAACCAAAACCCATATCTGTTATTCTTATACGTTGCAATATGCAAGAAAACAAGTCTCGTACGAAACAAAACTCTCCTTAACACTCCAATTATTCAAATGTTTGAGTCTGGCCAAGCGAGTAGCATCAAATGTCAGAAAAAAGTTTTCTTGCAACTACCCTTCTGTAAGAGAAGACCAATCACGGTAATCCTAAAATGCCACTTGAAAATGGTACATCTTGGATATGAGGGGACGGTAACTCTCCTCTCTCTTACAAATTCTCTGATAACAACCCTGTTACTTTGGTCTGTGTTTGATAAGATTTTTCCTTCCTTGCCTTGTTAACTACACTGCCAGTTTTGCACTATTTATTTACTTCTAACGCAAATGCTGTTAATTACCAAGCTTTCAGTACAATGAAGCAATGTCCATTCCATCCTTATGAATTTAAATGAATTGACGTCTTTACAAACTGATTTTCTCATTTCCATGAAAGCTACAATAGTTCTTACACTTAGAAAGAATAACTTAGCACTAGCGGTCTAAACTTATAAGAGAAAACAGCTGTAGATCAGTGATAGAGCATTGACATAGCGTTCGGGAGGTCATGGGTTGGAGCCCAGCCATCCTGACTCAGGTTTTTGCAGGGGTCAAAATGCGCTGATTCAGTCACACCAGGTAAATGCCGGGATGGCACCTTCAACATAGGACTTATCCAACTATTTCCCGAATCCTTTCTCCTCCTCTATCCCGGCATGAGCTTTAGATGCCTAAAGGATCATAAATAAACATCAATGTAAAAGGATTGACGAGATGTAAAACTAGGGTTGAAAAGGAGAAAGAATAATTGGAGAGGGAAAAATTGGAATATGTGTATCAAGCTGAATCTCTGATAGCTACACTTAAACCACGTTGTTTCTATTTAAAGCGGATAACTGAAATTGAAGACAGATCTTCAACTTTCAATTTATGTTTTAAATATTATATTTATATTTATTGATCCGGCTTTATACCTGAAACGTACATTAGGGCAGCTTGTAAACTTTAGAGATAGAAGGGTAGGACATAGTTAAAATAGTTGAATTTCGATGACAGATAATACAGTAAAACAGCAAATGTTACATTGGAACTTAAGTAGGGCTATTTGCAGTATTCATGCAGTGAGTTTTCAATGAGGTGTGAGGCCTTAACGTTTGCTCGCTTCACTACTACTGCTACTACGGTAACGTATACTTCTTTAGCTATTATATTACAGCTATTACTACTGAAACTATTTCTAACACCAATATTTCTATTACTACTGCTACTACCTTTAGTTACATTTAGAACTATTTAGACTGCATCAATATAATATAAACATGTTCAAATTGAGGTTTTCAAAATATCTTTTTAAAATGTTAAAAGCATGAACATTTTTTTAGACTAATGCTGGTTCGAATCCCTAGACTGGGCAATTTTTTAACGTTTGCCATCGATTTCTTTCTACGGTGACAGTCAATTGTCGGGACAGATAGGTGAATAGAAACTTGCGTTTCTTCTATCTTTCCTTTTCTTGTCTTACAGTGAGTTTTATGTACTTTATTTTGAGACAGAACAAATCTTACGCTCCGTGAAATCTCATACTATGTGCATGTTTCCAAGGGAAAGCATATAAACTTCACAATACACTGTTCTAATACCCACGTCACACGGTGGGGATTTCTTTAAGGATTGCGGACAAGAACAACGAGACTCTGTGTAAACAGTGTGAAGCATAGAAACCTAAACAAAAACGGCTTCTCTGCATAATCCTTCAGCCTGTGTTACTTCACACGTTTCAGGTATTAACATAATTGTACATAATATTTGCGTAACAATGTTTACCTAGGAATAACAGTTTGACGATCAGCTATTTGTCACGACTGACCTAGATTTGGCAAGGAATTACAACAGTAACAGTAATAACATTGATAAATGTGGGAGAAATAGTAGAAGCCAAACATATTATTCTGTTTAAGTTTGAAGAATCCTTTAAAGACCAAGAAGTAGTTTTCTTCACTGATGTGATTTTAAAATAATTTTATTATGTTTTTCTCTAGGCATAAAAAAATATTATATGATCGCTTACCAGAAGTGACGCCTTTCTTTCCAACACATCTTCACGTTATATCATATTTTTATTCCATTTGCTGTTCGGGAACAAAATCCTGGTATTAGATTTTAACTTTAAAATGTTTCGCATTACCTCAATATTATTATTAAATTCATGATGTTTAATAGAAATTAACAGCACGTAAGCTGAAGTTATGAAAGTAAGTAACTGTTCCTCTTTCATATATATGTTAAAAATGAAGAACATGCTGAATGAAAATACTTAATTTCTACCATATAAGTGAGCTTCGTTAAAAACCATATACCAGGTGCGTAAATATGAAACCGGAATTTATGTACAGAAAAGACACAGTGATTGGATGACAATGCTAAGAACTATTTTATTCGAAGTATTGGCCATCGCTAGCGACACATTTCTGCCATCGTTCCGGCAATGTGTGGATGCCAGACCAAAAAATTTGTGTTTCTTGTACTGCAAACCAGTCATTAAGCCATTTTCGTACATTTTCGTAAGATGTGAAGCGCTGGTCAGCAAGTGCGTGTCCCATGGATGCAAATAAGTGAAAATAGTGACTGACGAGTAACCTGAAACCTCGTTTTGTACACGTTTATAATGAAATTTCTGGTATCCGTCTATTCAGTTAACCGTCACAGTCCCGGTCCGGACGGTGCCGGTTAATTGAGGTTCTACTGTATATACAGAAAGAACGAATACTCATTGATGATAACGACAACTAAACCAGGAAAGAAGGAATAGTAAATATAGCGATAAATATATATATATATATATAATTCGCAAACATAACTTTTTAATTGTAAAGTTGTATTTCGCTACTAGAATAACCACCGGAGCCGTCTAGACTTGATTCATCCAACATCCTAATCAAAGTGCGAAATCGCCAAGAAATTTTAGAGTGAAGCTTATATATATATATATATATATATATATATATATATATATATGAGAGGTGACTGAAAAGTTTTGCGCCTAACATAGAAAATGAGTATCTACAATAGAATAATTATATGTATTAGAATCGTACAACCTTTGATATTAATGTGTATCAGGCTCTTGAAGTGAGTGAGATGGCAGAAGTTGGGAAAATGAAAAAAATCGAGTACAGGTCAGTCATCTGCAATTAAAAGGAATGTCGCCGTCTGAGGTCCACCAGGATATGATCAATACCGTAGGCGAATCTGCCCCTTCATATGCCACCATCAAAAGATGGGTGCAGGAATTCAAGCGTGGTAGGCAGAGTGATCAAGATGAACCGACATCTGGGAGCCCATCAAGTGCTATCACCACGGAAAACATTGGCCTGGTACTTGATATGATCATGGAAGATCGCAGATTGTCTACTCGAAAGATAGCAGACGGGCTGGGCATCTCACAGGAGCGAGCAGATAATATTCTGAAGAATGAGCTTGGTTTATCAAAAGTGTCTGTTCGATGGGTCCCATGTCTTCTGACTCCCGAACAAAAACGCACTCGGTACCTCCTATCCGTGGACAATTTGAAACTGTTAGAACGTGGTCTGGATGATTTTCTCTGTCGATTCATCACTATGGACGAGAGTGTTGGGTACACCATTACCAGCCAGAACAAAACAACAATCCAAACAATGGAAGAACCCCTCCTCCCCTAGCCCAAAGAAGGCAAAGGTGATCCCCTGCGCTTGCAAAGTGATGGCCTCTGTTTTTTTGGGAATCCCAAGGTGTGCTATTCATTGATTACCTGCAAAGGGGTCATTCTATCACAGGACAATACTATAGTGACCTTTTGAAAAAACTTCGAGTGCAAATTCAAATTATCTTATATCCAAAAGAAAGAGTTAAAGTCGTTAATTGAATGCCGGGACCTTCCAGTTTCAGAGTCAAAGTCATAGATTTCCTCACCGGTGCCTATGGTTATTCCAACGGTTTATTACTTACATGTGTCGAACTTGTGGCTACTAAAATCTCAGAGGGGCACAAATGGAGGATACTAAGCGATTGAAAAGGACCTGACAGTTTTAGAGTTACATTCATAGTCTTCCTCACCACTGCATACCATGACGAATCAAACGGTGTATAGATAATCTCTCTGAGACTTGTAGTTACTAAAATCTAGGAGGGCAACAAATGGAGAATATTAAGCGACTAGAAAGGACCTAACAGTTTTAGGGTCAAAGTTATAGGTTATTCCACGGTTTCAGACCATTAAGAATCCAGTGCTATATGGCTCATCTTTGTTGTACTTGTAGTTACTGAGATTTAGGAAAGACGCAAATAGAGAATAGTAAGCGATTCGAAACGACCTGCCAATTTTAGAGTCAAACTGATAATTTACCCCACGGTTTCAGATCATTACGAGTCCAACGGTGAATCATTCTTGTCTGTGTGACTTGCAGTTATTGAGATCTGAGGGAGGGGATAAAGAAACATACAGATGGAGCATACTAAGCGATTGAAAAGGACCTGCTAGTTTTAAAGTTTATGTGATAGGTTATTCCATAATGCGATATGTTTGAAACTATTGCAAATCCAACGATGTATGGCCCATCTCTGTCTTAATTGTAGTCACTGAGATATAAGAGAAACACAAATGGAGCATACCAAGCGATTCAAAAGGAAATATCACTTTTAAAGTCAAAATTATAATTTTCCTCACCGTTTCAGACTATAACGAATCAACGTTATATCATTCAATTGTATGTAAGTTGTAGTTACTAAGATCCATAAGGGGAACACACATATCATGTAAAAATATATATGAAAATGGAGAAAACTAAGTCATTGTAAAGGACCTGTCAGTTTTAGAGTCATAGTCATAAGTTGTCCATCGTTTGAGGTCGTGACGAATCCTATGGTGTACGGCTCAACTCTGTCGGACTTGTAGTTGCTGATATTTAGGAGGGCGGACAGATGGACAGGATAAATCCTATGTCTTCCCTTATTCACTGACGTTCATACAGGTGCGCTAATAAAAATAAAAAAAATCGAAAATTTTCAAAATAGCAAATTTTGTGTTTCTGTTAAGTGTATAAATTACTATAAATTCCTGTACGTAACTTTCTGAACGTGAAACTAGGTTTTGGGTTTACATTTAAAACTTGTAAACATTTAGAATTAGCTCTTGAACCGTCACCACTACTTTGTGAAAAAAAAACTCGTGAGCATGCGCTAACTTAACAAGTGACAGTGCTGACAGTTGGAGAGCTAATAGTCAATGTTTACAAGTTTTAAATGTAAACCGAACGCTTAGTTTCATGTTGAGAAAGTAATACACACAAATTTGTACACGTAACATTAAGATAAAATTTGCGATTTTGAAAATTTCGAAGCCAAAGTGGCACCTGAAGAAATTATTTTTCAGAGAAATGCTTTTGCATGCTTATTCAGGAAGACTAAATCTAACTTATTTTCACCATTAAAATCCAATCACATAACTTTGATTTTTTTTTTCGTTTCAACATAATACATAGGCCTTGAAAACAAGAAAAGGTTCTGTTCAGGAAATTTCGAAACCATACAGTTGTCTCGGAGTTAGCGTCGTGCAAAATTAACATCGTCACAAATAACGTCCAGGAATGTAATCTGTGTCAGATTAGCGAATAACAATCGGATTTATACCTAATACGTCTAATTATTATAGTAAATTTTATGATTGATACTTTGAGGGGATTTCTATATTGACCTATTAAACTATCTTTATTTCTTAATAGGGAAGCCTATCTCTATACAGCCTTCCTCAGTAATATATTTTTTTAAATATATGTGTTGGATAAAATTTCGATTGTTAATTTCTAAAATGATACGTCTTACGTCATTATAATGGGATATACGACGTCATTTCTGTCGGTTTCATTCTAACTTTAAACGCTTCCAGCTTTGAAATTTGAAATTTTTGCACAGGATTATGTTTTTTTTAGGTAGATTTCGAAGAAAAATATACCTATTGAGATCGATACGATATGAACGTATATATATATATATATATATATATATATATATATATATTAACACGCTAGCGGCCATAATTTTGAAGATATTTAAACCAAATTTTTATATGTTGTTTTATATGTTGTTTAATAACCGAGGCTTAATAGCTCGGTTAAGTTCGTTAATGAGCAAAATCGGTCGCCATCTTGGATCCAAAATGGCCGCCGAACCCATTGTTGTATAGAATACACAGCCTAAACCGCTGGGGCTATTGAAATCAAATTTGGCATAAAGGTACAACATCACCTTTTGATTTCGAAAATGTTACCTAATGAGTTCAAAGACGCCATCTTGGATCCAAAATGGCGGAAGTAAGAAATCAATTTTCCATATCGTTTGAGCTAGAGATACGAAATTTGACATAAAGGTGTATTGTCACTAGTAGTTCAAGAAAATATTACGAAATGTTGAAAAAGTTGGCATCTTGAATTCAAAATGGCCGCTGAACCCGTTGTTATATAGAATACACAGCCTAAACGGCTGCAGCTAGAAATATCAAATTTGGTAACACTATACATTATCGTTTGCATGTTACTAAAATATTACATGACGTATCCAAAGACGCCATCTTGGATCCAAAATGGTGGACCTAAAAAAACATTTTCCACACCGATTGAGCTAGAGATACGAAATTTGGCATAAAGGTGCATTATGACGAGTAGTTTAAGGAAATATTACAATATTTGGGAAAAGCCGCCATCTTGGATCCAAAATGACCACCCAAAATCCTATTTTGCACACCGTTTGAGCTGGATAAATGAAATTTTACTTGAAGTTGTACCATCACAAGTAGGTCACGACAATATAAGAAAACTTTCAAAAAGTCGTCAACTTGGATCCAAAATGGCCGTCCCAAAAACCCAATTTCCAAATCATTGAAGGTAGAGAAACGAAATTTTCTTTGAAGGTGTATGACCAAGAGAAGGTTACAATAAATGGGGCAAACTTTCCTTTTGGGGGCGAAGCCCCCGGTGGGAGGGTACAGATGGATACCATAGTGGTGTAGTGCTGCAGTGAGATTTTGGTTAAGATAAAGGAGGCGCATCCTCTCAAAAGCACTGAAGTTGGGGGACGATTCCCCTACGAGGGTCTGGGGGCAGCGCTCCAAGCGAAACAAAGCGAATATATATAAATATATGTATGTATATGTCTTGTGAGGTATCGTTGAACATCTCTTGATGAATAATCTACAAAACAATAAATAGTTTCTCGATAGCTCTCATATAAGGCGAGATTTGAATTTTTGAAAATAAAAAAACTTCGAGATCTACCTCAGCCTGTAGGCCTACCGAAAGGGATTTTTATTTTGAGGGCGCCAATATTTTATATCATCGTAACCCCAAGGTAGAATAGTGGGAGGGAAAATTAAAAGCCATGTTTTTCTTAGGGGAACCCGCGATTTCGCACCTTCATCCTGATGCAAAAATACAGACTGAACAAGACAGCAGTACTCTAAACGGATCGTTCAGATTTTTTAATACTTTCTACCCAGATAGCACGCAAGTTTATAGCAAGCTTGGACTAGCCTTGATTTTCCCTTGCAATGATAAACTTCACGCACTGTTTGGTGCAAGATTGTGGCAAAAATTAATGATGACAAACCGTCATCTGAGGTGACTTCGGACACTTAGTCGGCTTAGCTATCGAATATTGTTTATTGTTGTCGGAATGCTTCGAAGAAGTAACAAAGCTTAAAATTATATTTTGTAGGCCTGTGGTTTCAAGGTACATTTTTTTCCATTCAATTGCCGCAGTGTGAGTGAAACAATCTGTCATTGTTGTCTCGCGTTATTTTTTCAATTTCTGAGTGGTGGCGGAAAAATCTCTCGTTACAGAAGGGTTCGTGTGGTGGCAGCGTATGTTGAACATATAAATTCGTAGACCTGTCTGTTGATAAAAAAATAACAACAACGATATCACATCTTTGTTAGCCGTTACTGGCGCGACACAAAGTTTCTTTATTGAAACTTTCAGCGAAACGTGGGCTGACTTCGGATGTGGTTCAAACATACAAGAAGACTTTAGGAGGGTGGCCTTATCAACATTATAACAATGAGAATCTGCAGAGAGCTATTCGTGCTGCTTCTCCAGAAAAAATGACCACTAGACAAGCTGGCAATTAATATCAGATACCAAAAAGCACTCTGACAAGATTACAGAGAAACATCCAGGTCATCATGGGGATCAGAAATGTTTGACAGATGAGAAGGAAGGAAAAGTTGTACTTGGGTTTTTGAAATGTGCTCAGTGAGGTTTCCCATTTTAAACAACGGACCTGCAGCTTTTAGTTAGGAGCTACCTGAATAGAATTGGTAGAATCGATAAGCGATTCAAGAATAATTGCTCCGGACTCGAATCGTTGCGAACATTTAGTTTGTTTATTTATTTTTTTTGTTTAATTTTGTGACTTGCAGCAGTATAGGTATTTTCTTTTTGTATCATGAGTGTAACCTGTAATAAATACACGTATTGTTGTTGTCAAGAAAATTAAAAATAATGAACACATTAAATATAAAATAAACACATTAAATATACAAAACACATTAAATATATAACGTTTATATACTTTCAAATACACAGAAGACGCTATATAATCATCGAAATGGACACACCTCTGTTACAAGGCATACATCGGAATGAACGAAAAATTTATTGTGTCCGAATTCATCCCATATTATGGGGCGACTTCGAACGATGTTTTTTATTTTTTAAATTATTGTTGAAATAATGTGTACACTTTTTATAGTATGCAAACTCATACGTCCGTCATAGGTATTTTTAAATAAGTTTTTGTTTGCTGTACTATTAACATTACAACTGTAAATTAAAAAAATAAACTTTAAAAAGTGTTTGAGGTCACCCCAGATGACGGAACATTCAGCATGAACCTTGATTTATGTTTACCTTTACTACTTTTGCATATTAAATGTGCTGCAGAGTTGTGACAATATTAGCAATACACATCTTCTGCATCAAATTGGGGAAACATTATTGGGGTCTGCTAGTAATAAGCTTTGTTACGGGAAGAATAAATGACAGTACCTGCCCAAGTCGATGACATATTACATTGTGTGTCCTTCTATTACGTATAATGAAAGAAACTAGTAATTAAGTTGAATTGTTACGATTCATTCGGAAAAGAAAGTATATCATGATAAACGTCATCAGTTTTGGCACGATGCCTTGACTCGTGGGCGTGTCTGCACCAAGAACACTGAACCATTGGTTAGGTTAGGTTAGGAAAGTCAGGTTTATTGTGTTTTTTATTAACTACGCGATTTACTCTATTTCACGGCAACGATAACAGAAATACTTTGATTCCAGAGTGAATCATGAATTACTTAACTTATTTTTGGGGAAAAGCGTACAATTTTGAAAATTGTGTTAAATGTTGAAAAATGCAGAAGGAAGGAAACGGGAGGAAACCTCGGCGTTCCAATTAGTAATCCAACAGGAAAAGTCACTGTTAGTTTATCACTGCAAGGAAAACTCAAGGCTAGTCTAAACTTGGTTTAAACTAGCGTATTATCTAGGAAATCGGAAGCTAATTTGTTTGAGAAATGTCATCGACCCGAACAGTAAAGTACACACCATAATAATACTCTTGAGGCGATTTGCTTGTGAAAAATCATCAATCAGCCTTCCTCATAGCTCTACTCTAACACGGGATCAATAAGACTTTTCAGTTTCGAATTAAAGTCTACATAAATGTTTTTATTCCACAAACTGTTATCGTAACATAAAAGGACTAGTAAAATGTACTTCGTTCAACAGAAGACCTGTGGAGTAATCTGTAGAGTGACGGGCAATAAGCGAATCTGAAGATCGTGAGTTCAAATCCTACTACAAACTAAAGTTTTTTTTTCTCGCTACAAGCTTGATGTTTGTCTACCAACCTTTTTAGAAGTTTGTCCTAAAAGATTTGTAGCAAGTTTGGCATGAAAATTTTGCAACAAATTTGGCATTGGTCAACTAGCGAGGTTGTAGCCTTGAAATGCCAAACTTGCTGCAAGTTTACTGTACTATCTGGATAGGGAGATTTTCTCGTATTTACCTTAAATGCGGTGGGAAACCATTGAACAGAGTGATGCTGATTGTTATTTTCAGTAAAGTTGGGGAACATCCTTTGCAAATCCCTCTATATCCATTCTCTTTCCAAGGAGAGTGACTTTTTTTATCCATCACATCCACTACTTTTCCTTCGTGTTCACCTCCCACATTTCATTTTCCATCAGATCAGAATACTATTTAGAGTGTAGTCATTTTCTTCCAATACGTAGTATCAACAAACCACATAGGTTACACTTACCAAAGAATAAGAGCCATAGAGCTTCCAGCACAAAAGGGAAACTGTTATTACTATTACTAAACTGATTTCAATATCTTTGTAATTTTGCTTTTTGTCAGTTTACAACTATTGTCAATATAGTATAGATTCACAAATACATATGGAAAATCAGAATTGTAATAGGTTCGTTTTAGTCATGTGTAGTGAAGATTTGAGTATAATATAGTCAATTTTACAAACGTACGTACGGTTCATGAAGCATCAAGTCACCAGATAAAGCGCTGTCGGGTAAATGAAGATTGTTGACTCGTTATATGAAATTATTTTCTCTTTGCGTGCTATCATTGTCAAATTTTACAAAAAATGTTAATGATATAAAGAATAGGTAAATACGTCCGGGTCAATCGAGGTCATTTCAAAATTGAAATAATTTTCTCTCTGTATACTTTTTTTTTTAAACACTAGCATGTTGTACAAACAGGCAAAAACAAAATTAATGAACTCTATTTGGTAGGAGAGGGCACTGCAAACAAATCAAACATAAATTAATCCTTTGTTTTCTATCCATAATTTAATTGGAATTTATTTTCCATTTCAGTATTTTGTTTTCCATTACAGAGTAATTATCTCATCATATTTCGTAAACAACTACTAATTATTCTGGGAAGTAATTTAACAAGTCCCTAAATAAATACATAAACTTAAACAACAAATGCAAGTGAACAAACACGCGTAAACTGTGAAAACACACGCGATGATTGTTGTTTAAAAATGAAGGATATAATTGCAATTGTATGGCTTGATGAATAAATATCAAGAAAGGTGTAATATCCCCTGTGATATAGTTGTTGCTGTTGTTATTCTGTGTGCACTGCATACCATACTACGTTGTTGGAGTTGATTAAACATGAAATGTTAGGTCAACAAGAATGAACATTTCCGAGACATTATGTTGCTTGAGTTTAATCGAGGTGTGTCAGTCTCGGAAGATGCCAGAAACATTAGTGCAGTGTATGGCGACAATGTCATTAGTAGGATGACTGCCCAAAGGTGATAAGTGCTATTCAAGAAGTGATAGTTCCACATGAACTCAAGAACGATTAGTCCATTCTTTATAAATGTCCATGGCAAGAAGAAGATTTTTCACCTTTAAAGAACGCACCACTGCCGGCTACTCCTCTAACACATATCTCCACCACATAAACCATTCACTGCACTGACACGCCCTCAACTGTCAGGTGTTTCAGGTATCAATACGAAATTTTCAAAATGAGGCCGCGATCATCTTGGATTTCAAAATTCAAAATAAGTGAGTTATGCATTACCATCTGGGACCCTCAAATACATAAAGTTTGAAGTCGATTGAACAATTGGTGAGAGGTTCATTTAAAGATATTTTTTTTTAATTTTATTTATGACGTTTAGCTAAATTTGGCTCAGGCCGCATGGATGATGATGGAAGAATTGGTGGGATGAAGAAAGTGTAAAAAAACCTGGAGAAGTTCCAAAAAATCCATGCAGACAGTGTTTATCCACCACAAAACCAACAAGAGATGAGCTGGGATTGTACTGAGGAATCAAAGCATCAAAGGTGAGCGCTCTACCATGGAGCCACATCGACCCTTACAAGATTTGAATTGATCAGGAATCTCAAGCGAACAGATTAATAAAATAAGATAATAAAGAGAACTAAAGACTGGAATAGTAAAGACGAATGAAGCACTCACTATCAAGTATCTTTTCCGATGATCGATGGAAAGACAATTGAGAGAAAAACATTAACAAACAGCGATAGAAAATGCTTCATACAAACATAAAGAAATGAATACAAATTGCAACAAATAGAACCAGAACATACATAAATATATGACGTGAGTAATAGATGGAACTAGAATCAAGATTCAAGTATCTGGCAAAATACTGTCAATGCGACATGAAACTTGAAAGTAGAAGTAAGGGTAGATCAGTGAAAGAGGAAACAAACATTCACTGAGAAGAATATTTTTGTAAATCAATGATCAAAGAGTCTAGGAAAACGAACAGAACAACACCGCACATCAGAGTTGGAAACGGATCACTGGGCCACCCAAAGGGACCCAATTACTCGGCCTGACGAGGATGTAGGTAATCCGGTCCAAACGTGACCCAAATCACCCGATCGATCCGGTTTTGACCCGAATAACGCGGACTAAGTTGGGAAGTCAGTCTTGACCTAATTGACGAGACTAGTTGAGTGAACCAATCTTGATCTGACGATTCTGGCTTGTCTCGATTAGATCTTGTCTTCTTCCTGTTGCTTGAATCAATATCTTCATTCGCGAAATTCTCAAATTGTTTCAGAAGAGCCTTGCTGAGTTATTTGCACACTTTCGGGAATATTTTTGTTTGTTCCGGAAATATAAAACTTTTTCTAAAATTCTTTTACTATTATTAGCTACATTTAGGCGTCATATTCTTGGTGCTTTGGGGAGTAAAACCCCCGTTCCCGCTCTCCCACTGAAAGAAACACAGTTCATACGCCGAAAATCATAGGGAAAGAACTAAATTCTGGCTTTGCTCTCCAGGTCACCGGATTGAAATCGGGTCATCGGGCCAGGTTAGGCCCTAAAGATGACCCAATGAGCCAGACACACAGTCCAAAACTTGACCGGTGACCCGCTTAAGCTCTGGCCACAATGTACTGTGTTCATTGATTCATATACTTCAGCGCCTAAAACTTTTATCACGCTTTTCTACGCTTTAGTTTTGCAAATGAAAAATACTAGGCCCATTAGCATTAAAATTTGTTCTCCTGTCAAAAAAGGATCATTTTGGATATTATCAGCAGTTGGGGAATTGCGACACTTCTAAGCTTACAACACTGTAAATTGCATAATAGAATCGCTCATTTCAGAAACAGCGTAACTCCAAGTACGCTAATTTTTCAGGAATGACAAAAAACGGTTTTGCTGAAATTTACATCCAATAATCGAACTTCTGTTTGTTACTATATTAAGTATACCCCTTGCGAAATAAATTGACATGAAAGTAAAGCTTGAAACCTTTCTCCTTCATGCATAAATCGGACGTTGAAGTTCGTGAAGTTACGTTGTTTCTGAAATTAACGAAAATTCCATTGCACTTTTGAAACAGTAAATTGATTCAGTTAATTACTGCAAGTCAAATTTCACTTGAAAATTGTTTAATATAATATCATATTGATTATTAACAGTAGTAACAGTATGAACATTTATTTGTAATGTTTATCAAACGATAAGAAACGTCTGAAAATAAGCACAACCTTTACATACAAGGGACAGTAAATTTCATGTCTAATAGACACAATAGAATGTAAGCAAATTTTTAGACAATTGTTCTTACAGAAAATAATAAAGTAATGAACAAAACAAAATATTCTGTGATGTGCTATGAATATTTGTCTATAATGATAATGAACTACAGAAAAGTAGCATCAATTTACAATGAAAGAACTTGGACAATTCAATGCACGATTATAATAATCAGTTCTGGTTACACTTCTTTGCTTGTTCCTAAGAAGGCACAAAAAGCTTTGTGTTCCTAGTCCTTGGAGGAAAAGTTACAGGCTTGGGTTTCCTTAAATAATGTACATATAAAATGGTCTGTATTCCGCAGGAATGTACTGTTGCATTTTCTTCAGATCTGCAAGTTTTGCTTCACTGATATCTCGTTCCTTCTCATATGCTTTCGTCTGCGGCAAAGTGACATCTCGCTTCTCAGTCGCTCGAAGAATGAATGTGTGATTCACCATTGCATTAATGAACAATGATGCTATTACCGTTCCAGGAAACTCCGCAGAATATCAGAAATGTCTGAATGAAGATTTGAAAAGCAATTCGCTTATCTCTAGGAAGACCTTCGGATTGTGAAGCCATTACATCTCTTTAATATGTCCTACTTGTTCAAACTCATTAATCTTGCTCAGACCCGCGCTTTTTTTATCACTTCACTTTGATATTTACTTCTATTTCTTACAACTTTCTTGCGTTTCCTATTATTTTCTATTTAAGAATTATTCCACATGATTCCACGATGATCTGGAACAACATTTCTTTAATACTGTATCACTAGACTCCTGCTTCTTATCACTTCTGTTGAAATGTAGCATTCATTGTCAAAACAATGGGACGTTATACGTGATAGGATATGATCACGTTGCCAGTCCATGTAATTGCCAGGTATTAAGGATAGAAACAACAGAACTCCAGGAGTTACGTTGTTTATAAAATTATCGAAATCTTGTGGTGACTATTCTACGGAGACACTAAGGACGAATTACGTCGTTTATAAACAAAATGATGGCGTTATCCTCAAGCAACCATTTCAAAAGAAAAACTCAATTTGCGTAAAAAGTGGAGTTACGTCGTTGCTAAAATTCCCGATTCAATTTATAGTCAGCTCATGATGCAAACAATAGTCGAGAAAGAGACTTCGTAGTGTACTGAATGTATGCACTGATTTATGAGTTTAAGTGTTGTATTTGTGAAGGACCAGAATCATATTTATACGATAAATTGTCCAGAAGACGTGACTAAAATAATCCTATGTTGAAATATAATATTTGGTTCTTAAGTGTTGATCATGGAGTACGAAGTCATTGCACACGATCAAATGGTAAAACGTTGCGTGTGCTCAGGTAATTTAATTTCCTTTAGTCAAAGTACAAACTCCAAGAATTAATATATTTCTAATATGCGGCATTTTGGGGCAATTCTGACATTACGTTGTACGGTGCTTGCGAAACCTTCACCAATAGTATATTTCTGTATTTTCTTCGCAAAACTATATGTGACATTATTGCTGTAAATTACAAAGATGTCCATCTCTATTTTCCATAGCGAATATTGTTCGAATCTACTCGTGAAAGACTTCGAAATCCTTTAGGGACAAAGAAACCATGGCTTCAGTTTTTGATGCTGTAAGAAATATGATGAGTTCGTGCTACAGTTGCAAAAGCGTCTCACGTTCACCGATACACGTTGCGGGACAAAAGAAAAAAAAAAGAGAAAAATCAAGAATTTGAGGGAAAGTCAAACTTCGGCTCCACCGAAAAAGAAGTGAGGTTCGCAGAGATGCTTTGGATTTCAGACTAACAAATAGATCTCTGGAATTGATCCAGTAATAAAATCCCTGAGAGTGCATATGCTCCTTCAGCTGTTCGTTATGAAACTCTGAATAAACTATGAAATATCAGAGCGTAATTTGAATTGATTCTAATCAAATCCCTGCACCCTTAGTTTGACTTTTTACAAGATGATACAATAAAATTGGTTTTACATTTTATTCAATTTAAAATCATTTCATTTTAAGATAATCTGTCAGATGCCATTTCCCCACAATGTTAATTCATTGTAAAGAGTCACTCAGTGCATAGCAATAATTGTCAAATATTTACATGTATTTCCATTTAATGTTGGAAGTGCCTCGATAGAGTGTCGGAATTCACCATGTCGTGGGGCCAATCCCGACACTTCGTAGTACAGTAGTTCAATTTGAACACCCTCAATTACCAGAGTAATTGGATGTGCAAAGTGAAACATATTTGAAAGAAGAGACAACAAGCTTTATGACGACGTACATAAACCTCATCTCAATATACTTAGGGCGTCGAGAATACACCAAATGACCATATTTTACTATATTTTAAAGTTTGTTTTACAACTTCCGTATTCGGATACAGAAAAGTTATTAGTCAGCTTAAGTAAAGGTTAATTGAAGCTTTCGACAGTTTAAAATCAGTTTTTGAACTTGATTGAAACTAAATCTATTTACAGTTACTTACAAATAAACTTACAAGCAGGGCAAGATTTATGCGTCTAGGCTCCTAGGCTCATGATTCCCAAAGCCCCAGCCTCCTTCCGTCCTTTCCCTACCAATCTTTACGTTATGACATATTAGTCTCCTCTGTCCTCTCGCCATTTAATAATAATAATAATCTAATAATTATATAACTACTAATGTGGTTATTTACAAAATATGTTTTTATTTTCACTTGTCGTCATATTGGTAGGACCTTACATGAGATACGCCATAAGCAGCAACGGTAAATCATCACATTTTCTCATCACTATTTAACATTTTATTGATTCATCCTTTTTGCCATTTCCCATTATGTCAGAAAAAAAGTAATATATGTTTACAGAATTGAACACTGCAGTGTATTTATCAGTCGGTCCATCGGTCCATCCGTCAATACGTCGCTCCTAAAAGCTAGGAATTTTAAAGTTACATAACTTCTAGGAATAGACAAAAGCGACCCTAGAAACTCATTCGCTACGTTAAATACGTGGGTAGCTCTTTGAATATTAAGCACCATCTCCGGGAATATTTATCTCCTGAAGATGTAAGGTTAAGTTTAAGAAAAAATAAGGCTTGGTTCTACTGTCATAAAAGACAAATTAGAATATTTTTAAAATTCTTTCAGGCCTTTAGCCACCTGTGGATCAGACCGGGGTAGGGTATGGAAAGACAGCGGTCGATGTCTTAGTTAAGGTACCATTTTGATGTTTGTGTAGTGAAACTGAAAGAAACTGCAAAAACTGAGTCAGGACGATCGGCAGAAGGATTCGAACGCACAGTACCTACCCACTGTCGATCCTAAAAGATATATTAGGAAAAGACACTTTGGTTTTCCTCCTATACAAAACTCTAGTGTAAATTACGCCTTCATGCATATAAAGTGCTTCAGTACACAGTACGTGTTGCCCATTGGCAGGGGTAGAGGTGATATCCACACCCTATATGTAGAATTGACTAAAAATTATTATTGGTGTGTACAAAGGCAATCATAGAAATAAATAATAATCCTAATATAAACACTAATGTTTGTTTTATTATTTCTAATGTAAATTAACTTAACTTTAAATTACCTGAGGTCAGTTGTATACTAACGGTCTCCCGGGTTAAAGGGGTGGTGTAGGAATAAGCTTCCCCTACACAGTCCTTAATGTTTTTCATCTTCCGTTTTAAATAGATTTTTTTTATTTTTCCTTGTAAAGTGCGCTCCTGTTCAAGTTGCGCCACTAGGACCGGGCCCAGTAGGCCTAGTAGTAAGTCGAGGCCCTGATCATAACGTTAGTAAAGAAATGCGTTTTTTAACTTATGAAATATGCCTACATTATTTTCCCATAGAAGTCAATGGTGTCATGAAGAAAAGTCAATGCTGCAATGAAGAATAAAATCAATGCTGTAATGAGTTCGATTATTCTGTCGAGAAACACTGTACTTGAGGGTTAACCAATCAGAGTCGAGGAAAGATATAACTTCCTATTCTATTTGTCAATACCTCATGCATCTCTTTGGTATTGGATTATTCAATTGAAAGGTTACGTGGGCAAAAGGGAGTACCTCCATTGTTACAAATGTATGAGAAGCAATAGAAAACCTTTCTTAAAGTTCAAATATTAACAGAGTAATACAACAACACGTTTCCTATTCCACTGCAAAGCAAGATCAAATATTCGAAGGTAAAACCACTGTTTTGCTACCAGATTGAGTACATTCTTCGCTATATGTAATCAGTAACATATAAATTTGATCAAAAGTGAAGCTATAACCAGTTTGAACAGAGCACTTGCAAATATCGAATTTTATGTGGTCGACAAGTAGATATAGTAAGTATGTTGCTACTATTTTGTTTCAATATGTTTAAGAGATTTATGTCGGTTTCTGATGCTAATTAGAATACAGATCTTATCGTTGTGCAATAAGCAACGTAACTAATCTGTGACTATTTACGGAGAACTTTCAGCAGGAACAGAGACTGTTTTCTGGGAGACATTTCCTAAGATATATTAAATAGACATACCTACACTGTCAAAATAGGAGACACAACATTCATCCAAAAAATGGAGGCGGCTGAGCTGCCTCCATTTTTCGAATTAACTTAAATTCAGCCAGTTTTCGGTTGAAAGTTTTACTTTCTGTAAAATTACAAAATGCGTATGTATATGACTTTTCCAATGTATTTCATTGAAGCAGAGTATTTTGTGAAAGTAGAAAAGGTAATGTTCCTTTAAAATTATTTTTTTCTAAAAAAAAAAAAAAGTTAATGTGGTCGGGTTTCGATCCAGGGTCCGCTAACACACTAGTCAAATGCTCTCGCCACTTAGCTACTTTTTTTTTTAATGAATATTTATTCAACAAAACATGTTCATGAGCACTTTTCAGAAAGAAAAGCAAAAAGAATTGTAATACAGCTACGAATACCTAAGATCTATTGCTTTGGGAAAGGCTCATAATTTTCTAGAGGCTAGAGATACATTGGTGTAGGTGACTGGGTCGTTACATAACTAAACCTAAGAGAGGAAAAAAAAAAGGAAACTAACACAAGTAACCTGCCTTAAAGATAAATGGCCCGATAATAATTACCATATAATTTAACTTTTTTTGCAATGTTCATAGTGTGAAATTGCTCTAACAGATATTGTACATAATATTTTACATCAGTAACATGCTGTTGGTATAGTAATATATAAATTGTTTGTATAGTAATCCAGTACATAATGCGTCTTTTGGCCCTTGGAAAAACTTTGAATGCTGGATAGTAGATAATCTGTTCAGAAGTAAACGTGTGAAAAAAGCCTCGAGTAATACGGTTCATAATTCTTTTGTACTGCAGCCAGATATTGATGGTTGTGGTACACTCTGTGATTCGATGCACTTGGCTGTCCGGTTTGTGACATAAAACACATAAATCACTGGTAATTATACGCTTCTGATATAATCGTGTCTTATCGGGCCAGATTTGATGAATGAGTTGAAACCCTAAGTTATGTAAATAAGGCAGGCGTTGAATTTCATTAACATTTTGCCATATGGCGGACCAGTCCTTCTCCATATGAGTACGTTGTACTAATGGTAGGAGGGGTTGACTTGTTGTGCTTAAATAACTATAAAAGACATTGACTGTCCAGACATCGATGGGTAATTGATAGGTAAGCATATAAGTAATGGCACATAAAGTATCAGTAAGGTATGGGAGTATAGGTTTCCAATCTTGGATATTAAGCGGGAGTGTGTTATCTATGGTTTGGCAAACGGATTGAAGGACCTGACCGGAAAAGGAACTATTAAAATGGCTGAGGATCTAAACAGTGCGATGTAACCTTAACGCTTCAGCCTGTAGGATAAAGTCCCTGAGATTTACTTAGCTACGAAGGCAGTTGGTGCTCATGGCTTTCTGACTGATATTTATAGCTAGGATTTTACTGCGAAGGAGGTTAATCATTAACATGTTTCTGTTTTTACTACGAGGAATGTCTCGTGAGAAAAGGAGAGATACGTTTGTTACAGAGTAAAGATTTTTGCCCAACTTAATGCTTTTTCCGTCAATGCAATCCTTGCCCTCCTCGGTCTATCAGTGAACTGCTTACAGGGTAAAAGCTATATAAAAATTCAAAATGGCGAGGCGTTCAGTGACAAGCAAGTAACGTTACTTCTGTTATTGGATTATAGAATATCCAACCAAGGCTTCAACTTCATCCACAAAAATACGTAACCTCAAAATTGTAAGTTTAGCTTACACTTCGATCAGAAAATGACCGAATTTTAAGCGTAAATTAAGTTTGGCTGATTTCAACCCATTTCCAGTTAACGTTAAGTTATTACAAAGAAAATGTTAAACTTTAAAATGGAGTTAAGGTAAGCAAGCTTTCCACTAAAGGGCTTACACTATATCCACATTTAAAAGTAAATACAACAAAACGCTAATTGTCGATTTTTGTTTCTTCATAAACGGAGTAACTTTCATCGATTTCGTGTTTCCATTTTTTAATGTACAAAATAGGATTGCAAATTAATAGATGTTACCTTTACGTGTTTCTCATATTGTTGCGATTGTGTAAGTAGCTTCATATTTTGTAGTTGTGTAAGCTTTGTAGAACTTTCATATTTTCCAATACCCACAGATTTTTAACAGTTTGAAAACATTAAAACCGTACGAAATGGGCGAAAATAAACTTTCACACAGTATATTTGGAGACCGTTCAAATTCCTTGAAAAATCTGAGAAGATCTCAAGTTTGATTCTAATTTGATTCAAAGTGGCCTAATTTTTTCATAACTTTTTGCGTGCTGTCCCTGCTGCTCAAGACGAATTGCTCAGTTTTCTTGAATAATAACGTGAGCCAATAGATACACAATTTAAAAATTATTTTATTCTTTGTACAAAACTTTAATTATTTCTTAAATTCAATGAATATTTTGTGGTAAATCGCGATTTCAACTGTAACTCACTATAAACTCAAAATTTCTGCTAAAAATTATGTATGTCCTCCAGGGAACACCAGGATAAAATACTCTTACAAAATCATCACTGTGGTCACTTTAGCGATCGTTCCTCCTCATCTAAGAATTGTTAATTACGCGAATTACCACTTTGCTTACAAACGTTCGATATCAAGTGTATAACAGTTCGAACGTTAGTTATTGCATTATTTATACAATAACTTTGTTATAAACAGAATTTTAGAAAAAGCGTTCAAGTGAGTCAAGTACTGCACGTAATCCTTTTAGAAAAAACTAAACTTACAAATAGAGCCCAAAAAATGAAGCAACACAGAAAGAGAATATGCACTAATTCTTTATAAAAGAGTTGTAGGTAAGCTGATATATCCCAAAAGACTAGTTGTAGAAAGGACTAATAAATCTACACATGAAATACGACAAACTATAAACTTGACTAACGAACGCTGATATTGTGATATATCCCTGATTAAAAACACAGTACATATTCATCACTTCCATTCACATATCACAAGATATATCTAACTTCACTGGCAACAAGAGGGTGTAATTGCTATAAAACAGAATATGGTAAAACGCAATACAACGTTAACATTCGTCAATTTAAAGAAATAGGCCTATTAACAATTACAATAAACTAAACTTGCTATTTAACAAATCTAGAACATGAAAATATTAAATTACTAACAATCAAAATATTGGTGCTAACTTGTTATTGATAACACTCACTTCCCCTTCTTCTCTGGCTTTTGACTTGAACAGTGTCCTCCGGAGAAAGTCTCGTCATCTTTTCACCATTGGGCGGATTTACTGGGGGGGCATGGGAAATATTGCACATTCCAGTTCTTTCCAGTCATTCCTGGATTTAGAAGAGAGACCCTGGGTGCCCATTATTTTAAGGGGGAACCAATTCCGGGGGATTTCATCCTCCTTTCTCTAAAAATGCAGACTTCAACTTATCTTTAGGGTAACATATGGACACTTCAAATATTCCTCCACTGAAACAAGCTTAAGCAACACACACTAACGCTGGAGCGAACGACTTGCTTTGATGCACATAGAAGACGCTGAAAGTATTCATTTACTAGAACAACCTTATAGCAACAAATACTGCCGCTGTACTCACGATAGAGGCGTATTGTGTTTGGTAAGAATCGCTGGTATGGTCAATTGAGATAACAATATATTTGTTGTTACCTATTTGCATATATAGACAATTATAGTTAACATGTATGGATTTCTCATTCTTTCAACATCTAAAATTGTTAACAAATTTATAGCCAGGTTTGTCTTTGATATCCAATCCTTGTGGCGGGAAGGATGTAAACAACTAGTGCATTACTGACTTTAGGTTAGGATAGTTAGGATAATTATTGTCAGAAATAGTAAAACAACGCTACTGGTAATAAGAAATTATATTTATTCTCATCGACTCCCGTGTTCATGACAAAAACAATACTTCTTAATTCTATAGGATAGGGTGGACCAGTTATCTCTACTCCTTACCCTCGTGGCCAATATTATTATTCATAAAAGCATAGTAGAATTATATAAAAGAACTAGATTTAGTAACAACAATCAGTACCACATTCTGAAGCCACTAAATGTGGGTAAGGGATACCATCTTGCCACAGGGTAAATTAATGAAAGGCTGTTTCATTTATGATCAAAACTAGCACAAATATGCGTCACTTCCATTCACTTGTAACAAGAATCACTAATGACAGAAGAAGGTGTAATTACTATAAAACAGAAACAATTCCTAACGAATGGAAAACACAATATATAAGTAAACCATCGTCAACTGAAACCCATCCCCATCCTCATCCCCAAGCACCCTGTTGTCAACGTTGGCAGTTCGTGTCCTGCGTTGGCTAGACTAGCTAAGAACCACCGAAAACATCTTGATTGGTGCAGTGGGTCAGAGTTGGCAACCAATTGTTTTGAAACTCAATTTCTAAAATTACTTCCATTCCCTTAGGCATATCTGCTCCCAAATTGGCATAAACATGATTGGATACAACATAAAACTTCTGTCGGTTTTAGGGTCCTGAAGCATTCCAATTTCCAGAGTTGCCACCCTATTTTCTATGCAATTCAATCTATCAAATTGCTTCCATTACATTAGCCATAACTACACCAAACTTGACATAAAGATTATTCGACACAATTAAAAACTACTGTGGGCTTCCCTTCCCTCTACACTTCAGTTATCACTATTGCAATCGCAATTTTTAATAGAATTGCAGAGCTAACTTGTTTAAATATTTATTTTCTCGCGCAGAAACAATCTAATTTTCTATAATATTGAGGAAGGTCAAAATGAAACTTGGGACGACTGTGAAAGACTGGTTAAAGCCTTTGTTAAAGAGAAGCTTCAAATTGAACTGAACCCGTTCGATATAGACAGATCGCACAGACTGGGTAAGGGAAAAAACAGACCGATCATTGCTAAGTTTTCATTTTACAAAAGGAAAGAAGAAATATTAAAAAGTGCATATCGTGCTAAATGGACACCCGTGCGCATAAGTGAAGATTTTTCGTTCACTGTCAGGAACATTAGAAGAGAACTTAACGGCTACCGAATTCAGGCTAAGGAACGTGGACAACGGGCGAGATTGCAATTTGATAAACTTAATATCGATGGGAAGTCTTACACTTTGGAGAATCTGCGAAACGAAGACGAAAGAAGGTTAAGTGATACTGTTGGTGCGTGCTCAGTGAATGTGAACAAAGGGAATGCTTCAAAGTATCCAGATGGGGAAAGAAATACTATCTCTTTTGTGTGGTCTCCTGCTGAGCCTACGGCGACAAGTGTCGGAGAGTCTCAACCATCCAGACAAACAAGAAATGCTGCTCGAAGAGGAAGGGGTGGTCAAAATAGCATTTATTGACAATTAAAGGATACTGACCTTGAGCGAGGTAAGAATGTTAAAAAATGAGTTCAGTGATGGGTCAAGAACAAAGAAAGGTAGTTGTACTAATAATAGCGTACCCAATGAGCATTTTCTAATGTACTATATGAGTGCGAGATCACTCAGAAGTAAGGCATGTGAATTCTCTAGAAACATTTCAATAAACAATTATGACTTTGTAGCAATAACAGAGACCTGGCTATCTGGTGATTATTTTGATTCTGAATTTTTTGATAATAGATACAGAGTTTATCGTAGAAACAGAGACTACCAAAACAGTGGGAAAACAACAGGGGGAGGGGTCTTACTGGCAGTTCGGGGCCTGGATGTCACTCAAGTATTTGTTACTGAACAGGACCCTGAGGGTATTCTTGTGAAAACAATGTTAAATTCCAAACCGCTTTACATATGTGTTGTGTATTTTGAACCAAACTCTGATATTTCATTGTATGAGTATTTTTTTCATTTTATTGAAATTAATTGCATAATAGGTAGCACTGTTCTCCTTGCCGGTGATATAAATCTTCCCTCCATTACCAGCAAAAGTTTTGATTTGGCTCAATCAACAAATAAATGCCAGAGTCTCTATCATTTTATGTTATATCATGACATGGAATCACATAATAATGTTACAAATAGCTTAGGGAGAACGTTAGACTTAGTAATCAGTAACCTTCCAAATGTAACAGTAGTTAGAGAACTATATCCATTAGTTAAAGAGGATGCTTACCATCCATCACTTTGTATAAGTTTTCCACGCGTTCGATCACCTAAACTAAGAAACAAAAGAAATTTACTAGGGTTCAATTTTCAGAAAGGGAATTATGTATATCTTTATAATGAATTAGCTAAAGTAGATTGGCAAAAGTTAAAAAAACATACGGATGTGAATGAAGCAGTTGATGAGTTTTATAAAGTAATTTATGCAATATTTCAAAAGTGTATTCCAAAAAAAAGACCAACGACAAAAACTTTTCCTTGCTGGTTTACGAAAAGCATAATAGACAAAATAAAAATGAAATGGCGTCAACGAGTTAAATGCCTTAAGGGGGAGGGAACGACCGAACATCAATATCACTGCAGATTACGTAAGGAAGTGAAGCGGGAAATTGAAAAAGCACATAATGCGTTTATTTCTAATGTTGAAAATAATATAACACAAGATCCACAACACTTCTGGTCCTATATCAAAAGTAAATCACGCCATCTTTCTCCAATACCCATGCTATATGAGGGACAGAACCTGACTGGCAACGATGAGGTAGCCACTGCTTTCGCTCAGCATTTTCAATCTATTTACAATAAATCTTCCTCAATTAAAACGACTGACAATATACTTGATGAAGACTCGCAGGAGGAATGTCAGAACTTATTCCACGTTTTAGAAATAAGTATAAGTGACATTCAAAAGGCCATACAGAAACTGAAACCGAATAAAGCAGTTGGGCCTGATAATATACCAGCTTATATTGTGAAGGGTTGTAGTGATATTTTTAAAGAACCGCTATATACGTTATTTAATTTATCAATAAGAACAAGTGTATTTCCGGATATATGGAAAGAATCAATTATATGTCCAGTTCCGAAAGCAGGCAATAAAAATAAAGTTGACAACTATCGTCCTGTAGCCATATTGTCAACGGTTGCTAAAGTATTTGAAAGTGTCATTTATGATCAGGTCATGCAGCATGTTAAGCCGGTACTTTCAATATATCAACATGGCTTTTTACAGAAAAGATCTACTGTAACTAATCTCGCTATAATTACAGACTTCATAGCTTCCGCCATAGACAATAAAGAACAAGTAGATGTTGTATACACGGATTTTAAAAAAGCATTCGATACTGTAGACCATAATATACTAATTCAAAAGCTTTCCACATTCAGTTTTAGTCCTTCTATGATCCATTTTTTCAAGTCTTATTTAAGTAACCGTAGACAATCCGTTCTATATAAAGAATATAAAACCAATTGCTTTTATGTCGGTTCCGGTGTTCCTCAGGGATCTAATCTTGGCCCTCTTCTGTTTTTATTATATATTAATGACTTACCACACTATATTCAAAATTCTCGTAAGCTGTTGTTTGCAGACGACTTAAAAATATTTGTCAATGTAAAGTCATTGGATGACTGTCTACTGCTTCAACAGGATTTGACCAGTATACTGAAATGGTGTTCTAGGAATAGACTTGAAATAAATATTGGTAAGTGTAAACCAATGACCTATAGCAGACGGGAAAAAACTTACGATTTCACTTACTCGATCAATGGAATAAGCTTAAAAAAATTGGATACAATTAAAGATTTAGGTGTTATATTCGATAGTAAACTAACCTTTTCGCCACATGTGGTAAATATGACCAATGATGCATATAGAAACCTAGGATTTCTTGTTAGGACAACCAAAGAATTTGCAAATGATAGCACTTTGAAAACTCTTTACTATTCCTATGTTAGGTCCAAACTTGAATATGCCTCACTTATATGGAATCCCTCTATGAAAGCTAGTTGCCAGAAGATCGAACACGTACAAAGCAAATTTTTACGTTTTCTCACAAACAAACGGACTGGTTTCTACCCGAAATACGAATCTTACACTAATTTAATCGATAATTTTAAATTTCAGAAACTTGATCAAAGACGAACATTAAACGACCTACTCTTCTTGTACAGACTTTTGCACAATAAAATAGACTGTACAGAATTAATAGAAAAAATAATTATTAAGATCCCATCCCTCAGAACGCGCGAGGGAAATAGTGGCCTATTCTACTGCAGAAAAGCTCGTACAAAAGTATTAAATATGTCACCTACATGGAGAACTAGTGCTATTTATAATGCAATAGGTAAGAATTGTACAAATTTGGACATATTTGGAAATTCGGAAGAACTGTACAAAAGATTGATACAGAATATATTGTAAAAAAAAATGAGAAAGAGAAAGAAAAACAAAATTTTTGGACAAGAAAAAGGGTATAGATGTTCTATAATTTGTGTTATTAAATAAAACAATGTAACAATTATTGTAGACGCTATAAATAGGCATTAAGGCCTGTTGTGTCGATGAAATAAATAAATAAAATAAATAAATAAATAAATAAAATCAATTTTGCGCGTCATTTTATCTATATAACAATGAAAACGATGCGCCCTCTTTAAAATCAGAACTGATGAGTTTCGTGATTTTGCAAGGAAACTAACCTTTTTTTTTAATGACTGGAATATATTCGTTTGTGCAGCTCTTATTTATAAACTAACTTCCATGGTCATACATATATTTCGTGCACAGTACAAAGATAAAAAAAGAACTTGTAAATTGAATCCAAAAGTATTAACGAGATTTATCTGATCACGACATCAGTACATGAAAACGTATTTGTGTACGTCTGGGTTTAAGAACTGATCAATAGGGAATGGAAGAAGGGTACAAAGAGAGGTCAGAATGTCTAGAGAATTTTGCGTGACATGTTTGAAAGGGATCATGTAATGGTCGTATTCAGCTTTTCATGCACGTCTCCCAGATGTTGTCTTCTCTGTGTACCGCACCGTACCACCATCAATTCTCGGTTGGAATATGTAACAACATTGCTATTTTTCGAAAATATTGACATCAGAGAATATGGGGGAGAAGATGGATAAGGTAAATATGTAAAGGGAAAACACTAAACAAGATAAACATGTTTTGCAGACATAAAAGAAAATCAAGGTTCTTTTTACACGAACAAATTCAAAGCAAACTATGCACTCAAAGTACTGTTCCTATAGATTTTTTGTAAAGCTTTGCCAAACGAGGAATTCTAATCCACTTCAAAGTTCCGAATCGATCATTGAAATATTTGTTAAAATGAATGAATTCACTGTTACCAGTCATAAAGGCAGGAACAAATATGATCAACAAGTTGTGAAAAGTACTGAGTACTTTATTGGTATTGGGTATAGTGTAGCAAGGGCTGCAAACAAAGAGGGGCAAAGGAGGTACGTGTCCCAGGCGCCGGGCTGAGAAGGACCCCGAAAAAAGGAAAGGATGTTATAAGGAGACAAATTACTGACTGTAAAGGAAAAATTACTGATGACTGACACCAAAGAAAATTGTAATATACACGATATACCAATTGAGCTCCGTTTGGTCGGTGAGCGTCACCCATACATTATATTATCGTGTAGTAACTCTTAAAGGGAAAAAGAAGGTTTAATCACCAATAGCTACAGAATTCAAAAGCCTTACGCTTAGATCGCTAAGAAGTTATGGTTGCAAGGACTATGGTATTCTAGGGGTGTTCCAAAAGCCGGTTAACCGGTTTCGGTGGTTTGTAGTTTAAACCGAACCAGTCGGTTTGAACTTCAAATCGATTCGGTTCGGTTTGGGAACGGTTTGGGAAAGGTTCGGTTCGTTTGGAAACGGTTCGGTTCCGTTTAAGAACTGTTGGGCCCTGTTTGATGACTGTTTTTTTCGGTTTCAGTTCAATATTCGAAATAGATGGAAATGCAGTTTGCGTTATTAGGAACCGTCCACCCAGAGATTATAATGGGGCTGTAATGTTATGTTTTTCGGTATAACTTTATTCAGCTGTAAAATTATTTCCATATTACTGAAACAAATGAGGGTTCATACTGTGTGGGTACTTTCAATGATGCTTTGGAAATTGGAATAAAATTCTTAATATCAGTTGGAAGACAACTTTATGGCATGGGCGGATGTACGAGAGATACCCTAGAAGGGGGGGATTACTTGAAGGGTGGATGCTATTCCAGGGGAAGCTACGTTTAGAATGAAACATTAAACTCATCCTAGGGGTGTTCCAAAAACAGGTTAACTGGTTTCGGTTCGGTAGTTTAAACCGAATCAGTTGGTTTGGACTTCAAATCGGTTCGGTTTGGGAACGGTTTGGTTCGGTTTTGGAAAGGTTCGGTTCGGTATGGAAACGGTTCGGTTTGGTTTCGGTTAACCATTCCAAACCGGTTCAAGTGGCAAACCAAAACCTCGGTTTACGTTTTCAGGAACCGTCCACCCCTACGGTATTGTGTATCCAGACTTACAAGTATAGTAGAGTGGGGAAACTTCGCCCACCTAAGAACAACTGGTTATATCTCAGAAACTACTTGAAAGAGAATCTACTTTTTAGTTGTACGTTATACCTTGGTCTTTTAAGTAAACCACTGCAAAGTTTCACACTTTTGAGAACCATATAACATAACATTTTTTCAAAAAAACAGAACAATACAAAGGACGAAATTGCCCTCCTATGTGGGGTAAATACGCCCATTAGGAAAATGCATTGTAAATAAATACCCCTTTATGCATGTTTACATATTTCCTATTTATTTATTGCGCATTTTGCGCGAATTACAAGAAAATATAAAATTACAGATGATTTCAAAATAAAAGTAAAAGATAATGTTAAACAACCATATAATTAATTAACCATATATTTACACAACTATATAATGAGCTATTCCGCCCACTACGGGGAAATCACGCTCAGGCCGGGCGCAATTCCCCCAATGTATAGCGTTTAAATATGGCGTTTCTACCACAAGAAGGTCTAGAACCACGCGATCTTCAAACACTGATAAAAGCTACATAACTACAAGAAACCCAAATATACTAGAATCACAATCATTCCGTTACATTATAGGGGACTTACCTTGCATCTTACTCTTTCGGAAAAATAATAAGGACAGGTAGCGAAACTATATTTTTGACTCCAAAACAAAGACGACTTGCACTCTACTCCTTTCTTCTTTGTCATTATACTTTCTTGTTGTCCGCTAGTTGGCAGTACCATGTACGTGTTTCTATCGTTCACCGTTTAATCGCTAGAGGGGTGAGCGGGATTATCCGACTCGGCGGAAATCCCCCACTTGACTCTAATATGAGCAGAAATGAAAACAAAATACGCAGTATATAACTTTGCCCTTACCTGTGTAGTACAGACAAAGTGAGAACTTAATAATATGAAATTATGTTTCTGTTTTTCTCCCTCCCTCCTTTTAATAGTAAAAATAAATATTGAGAAAACTTGAATTTTGGAATAAATTCCTAACTGCTTAAAACATACATAAGCTCACTGTTCTGTTACTGTAGCGACTTGGTCGCAAAATAGCTTACCCTCTTCCCTTTTTTTATGTGTCTTCTGGTTCTTTCTTGCTCGTGCTTTGTCGGCGATATTTTCTCGTCTTCGGCTTTCTTCAAAGTGTTCTATTTGACAACATGACAATAAAGCCAAGCCATTCAGATATCTTCTTTCATTGTTGTATTGGCGAGATTTTATTTTTATTGTTTCTTCATTTTATTACTTAATAATTCTTTACATATTTTATTGCCTTATTCCCTCAACATTTTTCTTCCTTTTAAAATCTTCAAAAATAAAGAAAAAGATATTATTTTTTATTTATTTTCGTCGAGAATTTAGGTGGCTAAGCTACCATCCTCCCTTCCGTGCCTGTTGTCTGATTCGATCTTATTTGATGATTGGCTGAGGCTGGTCAGTAGATCAACCATGGTCGTCGAGTAGGAAAAGATGCACAGAAATATGCTTGCGTCCGAAAATTATATAAAAAGCAAATTTATAATGTAGCCAATGTTGAAAAGTTTATTAATATATAAAGTAGCATCGACTGATGAATTATATCAATTTTGGGTAGCTGTATTCTCCAAATTCTTCATAATGGAAGCTGAGAATCGAGTTTTTCTGCAGTTGGTGTTTTGCATCGTCAACTATGGTTGCCCCTGTAAGTGTGAAACGAGAAGAATATGTGAAGTTCATCAGTATGTGAGGTGATTTAATGTGGTATTTGTGGTGTGCAGTGGGTTTTCATATTTTCTTAAATAAAAAAAATATGTTAGTTGTGCTTCTAAGCCCATTTTTCTTCAGTGTGTGTGTATAAGTGATTATATGCACCTTCAGCATGTAAGTGATTTATGATTTTAGTGGAAGCATGTGTGAAGTGAAGAAGTCCGCTTAATTTAGTAGGCATCGGGGGTCGGTTTGCTATCAGGTACGTATGGCTAATGTTTTAAAATTTCTCTTTCTCTCAAAAACCCAAGTCTGTTTTACTAACACGTATAGATATTTAAATTTCAACACGTAAAATTTTGGTTCGTATGCTTGAATATTCTACCTTGCACTATTGTGGGTGCTACTTTTCAAATGCACGTTCTTTTCAACTTAGCATTTGTTTGCTTATTTCGGAAATCAGTATGGTTTATACTACACGAAATTTCTACAGTGTGTCCGTTTTGTTAACCGTAATATTTTAAGGATTCGCAATGTTTTATTCCGATTACCAACGAAGTTCCAAATTCCTTCATTGTTTTTCGCCAACCGTAAGCCGGTTCGCTCATAGAAATTCATTCTGTAAATCTACACCTAGCCCAACTATAGTATGTCTAGACTGTATTATCGAATTGGAGGTTAGGCTGTGTTAAGTACAAAAATGAAAAGTACATACAGAAATGTTTTTCAGTAATTTTTGAATGTCAAAGTAAATTGCTGTCCAGTACTTATGTTTGTAATTATTATCTTTTCGTAGAAAGAAATGTTATGCTTCGATGATTATGGAAATTTTGTTTAACTGGGCTAAAGTGTAGAATGTCTATCACTATTCGAAAAACGTAATTAACCTAATCATTTTTAATAAAATGTGTGTGAATTCTTGTCTTTGCTCTTAGGCAGAGAATTTCTGTAAACGATGAATTTACCTTTTAATATGAGAAATTAACAGCATCTTTGAAACACTTTTGATGTGCTAAAGATTCTCATTCGATTTTTTTCCCCCACGAAATTGAGCAATTAGTATTTTCTATTGCATTCGTTTTTCTTAAGCAGGAATAAATTATATTTTGTCAGATATTACTTTGTCAAGGGTTTTATTGAGAAATAGGTAGTTTACCGTCACTGTGGTATGGAGAACTAAAGTCTTGACGCCATATCCGGTTGGTTTCCATGGCAACGGCGGAGGCCAAGTCTAAACAAACAGTAAGTTTGATGGCAGAAAGGTAGAAAAACAGTCGTGGAAGCAATAGCTTTTAATATTTTTCGAACTGTTGATTATTTTGGTGAGGAGCGGAAACTGATTTAAAGAGTAGAAAATGCTGTGGAGTCCAAAAATATACTTTTGCTTACATATGCCCGAGATTTGATGCACATACAAGGGAAAGTGCAAGAAAGGACATATGAACAGTAAATATTGTATAATAAGTTAAGGTGAGTACCTTATTTTTATTTCGGTAATTTATGTTCTTATGAAACACATACAAAGGGGACCTTTTGAAATCTGATTTATGCTATTCCTTGCCTCGTTTATCTACAATATAAATTTGCGCAGCTGAACATAAGGGTTTCGTTTTAGCACTCGTATTTATCTTCTTGCGTGTATGTCCATAACTACAATCGAATTAACAAATTCAGTTTAAGTTTCTTAAATATAATTATACCCTTTTTAAAATCAAGAACTCAGCAATCAACTATGAATTATGCTCTGGCACAACGCACAAAACCATAAAGAGTTGTTGAATATCGAACACTACAAAACCTACTGCTAAACACCCATTTGTTTAGACTGTAACATAGTGGATTAGCATGGCGACCTACCGGATCTGACGTAATACTTTAGTCCTCCATTGCTGGAAAGGTTCTCAAGCTTTCTCCACTTCAGTCCGCGAAGTGTTATTTTATGTGTATGTGAGAAAGTAATTTCAGATGAAGTTAAAGTTTGATATTTTGATTCAGTGCTTCTGCAATCATTAGGTAATAGTCAAAGCAGTTAAGTTTATTTAAATTTCGTGATAAATGTTAACTAGTTCTCGGCTTCGTTGAGCCTTGTACATTTTAGGGGTCTAGTTGTGTTAGGCCACTAAAATAGTGTATAATGTTTGGTTTCCTCTGAGATGTTCTCGCCTGCGTCTCCCCACCCTTTTTTGAGAGTGGAGGGGGGATTTGTCACTTCTTTTGGGCTGCTTCCATGCATGCCTCGTGGTTCTAGACTAGTGTGTGTTCTGTCTTTGATGGTCCTTTGCTGAAGCAGGGTGCTGATGGGTAGGTACCATCCCTGTCTTCAGGTCCGATAGCGGTTTTCTTTCGTTATGTGCCCTCTACTGTAGCGTAAAGTAGGCTTGTTTCCTAGGTAGGTTAAAATTTGGGTAAGCCCCCTTTTGGCAACTGGACTCCGCTGCCCCCTTGTTAGCTTTTTATTATATCTGCCCTTAAGGAGAAAGTCCCGATACATTACACTACTAATAAACAATGATAAAGACACATCTTACGTCAAAGCCAAACAAAAATATCACTGTGTCGTTTTGATGTGAGTGGTGCTAGGAAAATTCCAACGTAGATCTCGGGAAAATAGAAATTTTCAACGTATAGTTTTTTCTTAGATATTGCGGAAGAGAATATAATCAGCCTTCACATGTGAGGATACTGTGTTTATTTAGCTAATGAAAAATATAGTGGAAATACGCACTGAAATTGATGATACCATGAATTTTGTTACAGAGATCATGATAGAAATGAAATATAAAAGACGAAGCAGTTTCCTTACCAATATTTGCTTCCGCTTGGTTGTGTTATTTTTTTAAATTAAGTACATATAAAGATTACCTGTGTGCTGTATGTTCATACTAATCGATGTTTTGTGGTCATTACGATGGAATATCTCGCTGTGAAGATTTCTTCTTATATTGAAAATCAACATTTGTCAGGCAACTATATATGTTTAATGCTATGTAATTTTGCGAGAGAAAAAATATTGTTGGTGGCAACATATTTTACAGAATTACTCGTATTTCAGTAAGTGGTGTATAGAAAATGCTCCCCTAATATGGTAGTTAACCAGACATAGTTCTTCAAGCTAATATTCTTCCTCAACAATGTCAAATGACCTTATTACAGACAAGGCGACCAAATGTGTGAGATGACAGTATACCACAAGTAATACTAGAAGATTGATTTCTCGCGTTCCCTGGGTAGGCCTAATAGGTTCACTGGTGCTATTTATTTTCCTCAGATAACGCTAAGGTTTCGTGAGAAACAATTTACTCCCAAGAAACATTTATAGCGGCAAATAGAAGAACAGTTTTGTCGACACAATTTCTAACATAGACTGTAATATATTACAATCCGGTAGGGATGAAGTATACTATCTCCAATATATGCATAATGAGTATACTGTCATAGTTAAGCTGTTAGTCATGTGAATAAAATGTCTAAAATAGTCATGAGGAAAGTAAAGCAAGAAGGCGACAAAAACATTAATGTCTGAACGTTGATGTCTTTATTGTTATGGTCACAGAGCAAAGAAAACTCTCATGAGGGATCAAATAAAGAAGTTACGCTCAAGTCCTTACTTGAAATCAGCAATAATTCAAGAAATAAACGTAACATGTTTCCCAACGGTACTAACAAATGGAATAATTTCCTTGCTTTAATTATTGTGGACACAAATAATTTTATCTACTTAAAAAGCACAATTCAATCTACTATGAATATACGTCCAATCGTAACCTTTCAGCGGATGACCCGATTTCGATTATTTTGGTTTTGAAACAGAAATACAACCAACTCTAAAGAAACGCATTAAAAGTTGAAACTAATAATCCAATTCCTTTAGTCCCACATTTTTGAATTAGGCTCAAAATTAAAATCCACTAAAAGACAAGCTACTACCTACAACTTACAAACCTTACACTAACCCACATATTGCTACAAAGAAGCTATGCGGTTGTTTGTATTAGCTAATAATTTGGTCCCGACTTCAAAGATGTGAAATTTGAAAATATCGTTTTCAAGTGTTTAGTTCAATTTTTTGAAGTCTGTTTTATTTCTTTTTAAAGAGTATTGTTTTTATAACTCATTGAATTGAAATTCTTCACCAATCTTTGACTTCGAATGAATTATACTGGAAAGCTTACTCTTAAGTAGGGGTACAAATATTATGCAATGCCAACGGTTATGCATGTATAGACAGTACTTATTTTTAATTAATTTTGGATTGTTATATACAACAAAATATATTTATTAAATTGTAGAAACCATGTTGAAAGAAAATAGAATAGGTCAACATTAATTAACATTTACTTAAGCTCACTTTGGTTATAATTAATTAATATTAGATTCGGTATTTGTAAGCTTTTGACTCCTTCGAAGGGGCCGCCAAAACCGAAGTTTGCCCTCTTAGCATATATCCAAGCTGCGACTATGACTTGTGAGTGTAGCCATTACATAAAGCGATCATGTTTGCTCTCTATTTAACATAACGAATAGAGGACCAAATGTCGTTTATGACTTCAACTCTTTGTAAAGAGTGTAAGTGAAAGCTTACCTAACCACTGGTCAGTAAGTTCTCTTACATAATGAAAGAACGTAACCGTGGTAGTATGAATGCCGTTAGAAAATTTAACATGGATGAAACAAGAGCTATCAAACTTTATTGTAAACTGAGAATGTATGAAAGGTTTCGTCTTTGAAGTAAAAGTCATACATGGTAAGGAAAGTACAAACCTTATTCATTGTCGTCTTTGATGTTAATGGCATTATTCATCGATCATTTGTTCTCAAAAGAAAGCAATCATAAACGAACTCTACACTGCAAAAAATAGCTGTGTTAATTCAACACAATACGGTGTCCCAGCGTGACTACCACTTTTGTGTGTTAAATCAACACAACACACGGTGTTGATTTCGATACTGTGAAAAAAAGTTTTGGCTGCAGTGAGATTTGAACATAGGTTGCTCAGTCAGAAGTCGAGCGTCTTACTGACTTAACAAAATCGCCAGACAGAAAAAGCACTAGATTCAAACGATATTTAGTGAGCAACATTTGAGTTAAACGACTACAGTATAGATTTAAACAGTGTATGGAATCAATTATATGCTGCTGAACCCCCAAAACAAACTAGGTTACTTGCACAACTTATCCCATGATTTAATCACTTCCTACTTGTCAATTGAGAACTGAAGTTCCCATTCATTGAGAATATTCCATTTCTTTGAAAGTAAGCAAGATGGCGACAGCCAAACACTTCAGCAGCATTACTTTCTTAACGTAACAACATGTGAAATGCTGGGCTTGCTTTCATAGAAATGGAACATATTCTCAATAAATGAGGTTTGTGATCCCTAATTGACCAACGGAAAAGTGATTAAATCATGGCATAAGTCATCAGAGTAACTTGTTTTTGTTGGGGGTTCAGCAACATTTTTTTAATACTCTATATTGTTTCAATCTAGTGCTCTTTCCGTCTGACGATTTAGCGAAGTCGGTAAGGCGCTCAACTTCTAACTGAGCAACCAATGTTTAAGTCTACCTGCAGCCGTAACTTTTTTTCTCCCAGTACCGAAATCAACATCGTGTGTTGTGTTGATTTAACACACAAAAGTGGTAGTCACGCTGGGACACCGCATTGTGTTGAATTAACACAACTGTTTTTTTACTGTGTAGGACAAAGTTGCGTATGTAGGTAAGACGCGCGGGAATTGGTTAGTATTTCACGACAATGCCAATCGTTTAGTCGCACAAATGTTTTCTCTAGTCCCTGTTTGTGTTTATTTATACTATTTTGAATTACGACCATTCTTAATACCTGACCGCAACCGTACTTGTCCTGACCTGAACCAAAGATGCCTAAAGGTCGTACATAAATAGAATTCAACGAGCTTAGACACATACATACATTGTATATTAAGATATATTTTAGAACCCTTGCTCAAAATACCACTCCTCCTCCATGAAGTTTCATATACAAATTTATTTTCTCGTTTGTCGAACGCGTGTGGTGACGAACACACGAAGTGCAATTCTGTATAATCCTCGCCGCATACACCAAAGGGAAAATATATGCAATTAAGAACACTGTTCAAAATGCGACAACTTCATGAAGTTTTTTTTTTTCCACGCGTATGGTAGAATGGTACAGATTTTCCAGGAAATAAATAATGAGAAAAGTTTGCCTTGCTTCAGCTGAAGTTTCCTAATTGCCAGCAACCGACGACAGAAACACAACTTCTACTCCTTCTTCGATTCTACACAACTTTTCCATTAATTGATTTTTCAAGAACAACATCTGGCAAATTTTGCAACAAGGATAGAAATACTCAGCTTTTAGGTTTCTCTGATTCTGAAACTAATATTTGTTATTATTACTCTCTCTCTCCCTCTCTCTCTCTAGTTAGTAGCTATATTAGAACTTATATTTAACATTGACACGTCATCTTCTAAGGAGGAACACCAGTCATCTCCTCCTAAGTCTTATAACTATCGAGTCTTCAAAGATTGTGGCCGACAGTTGTCCTGTCTTTGTTAATATTGGCTCGGTTTGCATGAAACCTTCGCTGCTTACATTAATTTGGCTTTTACAAAACAAACAGGAGAGGTTAAATTTATCCATACAGTTTACAAATGTGTTAAGTGTCCATTTAACTTCCTATGTGGTGCAGTAGAGTATCATGGCACTGTACATGTATTTCCAAAACAAAACGACTAGATGTACCAGTATATTGCTTGTTGGAGACTAGTTTTGCACGAAGAATAGGCATAATTTAAAATAGTTTAAATAAACATAGACAGACGCGAGAGAAAAAAAATCTTCTTCGTTCACGTTTAACTTGAAGATAGAAGTGTAAAGTAACCAAAGTGAAAATTAATTCAATTGATAAAATGGTGTCTATAATATTTGTGCATTTTGTTTCAGTTCCTTTTATGAATGCAAGGCGTTGCATTGAATACTAGCAGAAGCACAGATAATTGCGTTTGCAGACAGTAGATAAAAACATAAGGCACCAATTTTTAACTTTTTAACTTCTGTAGAAATCATTAGTATTCTCTTCTGTGGTACTTTTGTCACACGGTTAGCATGTCTTGATAACTCTGCTTGTCCATCACTTACATTACCTAAAGTCTATGCGGAAACATTCAGATTCAAACGTAGGAAGAGTATTTTAATGGTATTATGAAACACATGCTTTTTTCAAAACAATATTCATCGGAACCTCGTATTTCCTTCTTTCTAATTTCAACTAACTTTTTGCCACATGTAAGAAAGCTGTTCGCACTGTAGATGCCTTGATTGAAAGTAAGGATGCGAAACAATGCCGCGCTTTTCGGATTTCCTCGCAATAAAAATTATCTCTTTTAACTTAGCATCACTTAGACTTGTGAACTTTCCTCCTTAGTTTTTTCAACCTCTCACATTCCTTCCTTTACTTTTACAGAGACTCTCCTTAAACCTAACGTGATGTAAAAAGAGAGCAAGAAACTATTTGGGCGATCGACGAAGGGCAAAAAATACCCACCAGAATACCAATGAGTTTTGTCTATTTTAGGCAAAACAATTGCAATATGCAGACAGCCTGCAGACAATCTAAATCACTCACAGTTAAACCGAGATAATATCCATTCTTATCCATTTTCTGTTCGAAATATTTCTAAACCGCAATACTAAAATCGAGAAATTTACATATTTTGAATAGTTAAGAGAAAGATAACACGAAAGTGGTATGTGATAGATATTTTTAGAGGCCAGATTTGAATTTAGCACTATTTTAGCTCATATTTTATAGTATGTCGTACAAAAATGTTTGGTTTCATGATAAAGAGGCGTATGGCATTAGTCAGTGAGCACTTAGACAACTACTTGAGGTGTTATTACCAGATGCTTTTAACATAAAGTTACAACACAGATACACAGTAAATCTTTCTGAGCTGTATATTGTATGCTTTCACTATCATTTTGTTATTTTAACTTCACTGCTAACTCAAATAAATAAATGAAGTCTATTTATGCGTCATTCGTACACAATATAACTAACGTAACTTAGTATATACAGATGCTTATCAGAATAATGGAAACACCTGTAGGTGGTAACACGTCAGATGTATGGGTTGGCAGTGGTGTCGTGGCGACCGCAGCGCCGGACTGCTGGTGGTGGTGTGTTAGGTCGGTCTCCAGGCGTCGTGGAACAGGAGTGTGCAGTGGCTGCAGCAGACGGAGGTAGTGTAAAATGGGAGACCTCTCAGAGTTTCAAAGAGGGCAAATTGTTGGTGCGCGGTTATGTGGAGTGAGTGTGACGGCAGTGGCTAGTGTGTTAGGTGTGTCGCCAGGGACAGTGTCGAAGGTGATGACGGCCTACACAACACAAGGGAAAACCACATCGGGGAAGCGGAACAGTGGGCGGAAGAAAAGCATCAGTGACAGGGCACGCCGGGTATTAAAGCGCATTGTCACGCGGAACCGTCGTGCCACTGCGGCGCAAGTGACGGAGGAACTCAATCAGCACCTCCCCCAACCTGTTTCGACAATCACAGTCCGCCGCGAATTACATGACATGAACTTACGGGGTCGTGTTGTACGGGCCAAACCTCTCATCAGGGACCAGAACGCTTTAGCACGCCGCAAATGGTGCCGCGACCGTGCAACTTGGACCGTTGACGACTGGAAACGTGTGGTATGGTCGGATGAGTCACCATTCACCCTATTCCAAACCACGGGCCGTGTTTATGTGTGGAGAACGCCCAAAGAAGCGTATGATCTGCAGTGTCTCCGCCCAACTGTGAAACATGGCGGCGGCACGGTGATGCTGTGGGCCGCAATATCATGGTTTTCATTGGGTCCTGTGGTCACACTTCGCGGACGCATCACTGCCAACGATTATGTCGCAATTTTAGGAGACCACTTGCATCCTATGGTCCGGATGTTGTTCCCGGACAATGACGCCATATTCCAGGATGATAATGCACCCATTCACACAGCTGGAGTTGTTGCAGCGTGGTTTGAGGAACATCGGGATGAAGTTCAACACCTCCCCTGGCCCGCCCAATCCCCAGATCTCAACATAATTGAACATCTGTGGTCCATCTTGGAAACACGACTCCGGCGACGATTTCCACCTCCATCCTCTCTCACAGAACTGGCCGATGCCCTGCACGAGGAATGGTGTAATATTCCACTTGCTACCATTCACGACCTCTATGCCTCCATCCCACGTCGCATCAAGGCTGTTCTGAAGGCGAAAGGTGGCCCGACACCATATTAATCTGGTAAGTTGCACTTTCGTTCAGGTGTTTCCATTATTCTGATAAGCATCTGTATATTCTGCTGGAAAATAAATAAAACCTTTACAAACAGAAATATAATATAACACTTTATATACTTACAACAACGATTCAGTCAAAAGTATAAATAAACAAACTTACGGATGATTCCAAGTGGTTCACTTACCCTGGAAAGAAAAATAAAACAATTTTTTATTAGCAAGTCATAACTGTTTAAAAATATATATTTAGCACTATCTGGTGAAACTTTCTTGCCGCTGAAATATACTCATTAAGTTACTTGAAATATAATAATCCCGAACGGTGAATTGTGATTTATTAAGTGTTCCAATATGGCGTTAGTGGTGATAGGTTTGTTTGCTTCTCACATTAGGTTTAACTGAAGTTATTCCCATGTAGGCATAAAGAAACAAAGGTTGTGAACATACTTAAGTATAGCCATTACACAATAAAAGACTAGATAAATCAATTATAGATAGGAAAGCTGTTGATTCATTCTGATGCATATTTAATATCCATCCATGTTTATTACTCAATACTGCAAGATCTTAAATAATTCAGTTCGAAAATCAGTATCTTCTCAATAACATTTCATATAGCAGCAAATTTTACACATTCATTACATTGGAATCATATTTCTAATTCAGTACATAAGTACACACTTCCGGATAGTACATTAAGCAATTTTAACAAGCCGTTTTTTACTTAGCAACTTTTTGTAAATGTCAAAAACGCATATAAGAGTTGCGTAAATCAGAATTACAACTTAAGTTTTGCATGTTACAACGAAAGTATAGTGCTTATAAAACATATAATGATAAACCAATCAGTAATTAGATCTAGCATCATATTCTGTAAAGTATGTCTTATGCAACAAATAAATAAAGATCAACTTAACTATGAACAACTAAGCATCTGAAATACAGAACCTCTGCGATCGTTAATTGTATGGATATTTTAGCTGCTATGTGGATCAAATGTGTCGGAAAATCACATCAACATACTGCAACCACATGGAAAGTTGCTGTGAGACAATTAAGCAAAAACAGACACACTTTTACAAAATAAAGTTAACAAAGTTTAAGGGTTTACTTCCTGAGTCTTTTTTTTTTCAAAAGCACAACTAGTAACCACTTGCCACGTTGCAATTCTTGTCATAATTATCTTGGCAAAATCAAGTCAAGAGATTATGTCTATATAAGTTTGATTAATTTGTTTTGTAGTGTGTGTAATTCTGTAAATCAGGGAGGAGTAACCACTTATTAAATATGGCTGGCCTATGTCGCTATATAATATCTACGAGTTTTGTGAAAATCGGTTGCATTTCTGAGATTTGCCGATTTTTTAAAGATTGAAGAAGGATAAACTCCACCACGTTTCGGACCTCACTGTAGCATTTACGACCACAAAAATAATATAATGTTGTATGATTCCCCAACATCATATGGCATAGAAAAACTCTATATCTTCTATGATTCTTGAGATATAGCCCAAAATGCTTATGTTAACCAGTAGCGTCATTGTAACCGAAACTAAAAATCCGACTACTTCATTGTCACAAAGAACGGTCTACTCCACGTTTTGGAAGTGTGGCTTTTGTTTGATCATGGCAGTATCGGAGGATCACATACGCCACGTCATGCTGAATGAATTTCGCCAAGAACATCCAGCCAGCGCAGCACCACGAAACATCAATGACGTATATGGCCAGGGTACTGTAGATGTGCTAATGTGCCAGACGTAGTTTCAAAGGTTTGGGTCTGGGGACATCAGCCTCAACGATAAAGCACGAGAAGGGAGACCTGTGCGGGTAGACAACGAAGCCCGGCGAGCAGCGGTGGAGGCATATCCAATGCAAGCTGTAGAAGAGTTGGCCAGCATGCCCCATGTCAGCCATTTGACCGTTTATCGTCATCTGCAGGCCCTTGGGTACGTGTCAAAACTCGGAAAATGGGTACCCCATGCGTTACCGCCTCTATAGAAGCAGCATGGAGTTGAAATATGCAGTTCCCTGCTCACCCGTCACCGTCTCGAGCTATTTCTGGGCAGAATAGTGACAGGGTATGAAATGTGGTTTCTGTATTATAATATTACACGCAAACGGTAGTTTGTACCTGAAGAAGGGCCGCAGAAACTCGAGTGTTTGTAGGTTATCCGTGGGATAATCTATTCTGATCTCTTGCAACGTAACCAGATCATCAATGCAGATGTCTACCGTCAGCAGCTTCAAAGCCTACGGACTGCATTGTTGAAGAAACGTCCTGCTCTTGTTAATCAGAAGGGTGTGATCATCCACGGTGATAACGCGCGTCCAAACGGCAAGAAGGTCCTGTGGTAAGATAGAGTAATATGACTGTGATAAACTCCCCTACCTGACGTTTTCACCAGATCTTGCGCCAATAAACGACTGGTTTTTGCAGCCTGCAAAACCACATTTTAGGGGAAAACACTGCACAATGGGGATGATGTGCGATGAACAATTCTTTGCCTCCAAAACCGCTGACTTCTTTTAGTAGGGGATTCATCAACTGATTGACAGGTGGCAGAGTGTTGTGTCGTCAGATGGAGACTATTTTCCTGACTATCGGTAGTGCTTCATATGTAAGTTACCGTTCTTTTCCTCACGGTGCTAAAATACGATATTACTTATGGGATAAGCTGATATGTTTAACACAGAAAAAAATATATTTGAAATGAAATACGACCGGTATTATACGATGTTAAGTCCAAAGACTATAGGAATCGTGAAATGAAGGCAAAATGTTGGGTAGAAAATAGCGAAGGCAATGTACAAATAGTGGGACAACATTTGTTATTGATACCCGCATCACAAGTTAAATATATGAGTGATAAGTGCAACACAAGACAAATATTGCATGTCTTTAACCAATGGAGGGTAGTAGATCGCCTGTAGGTAAAAAGAAATAAACCAAAGCAGCAACGGTTCCGTCACAATTGTACAGCATCTAAGTTATTGATGTTCATGTCAATTTAGACCGGCACAGGTTTACGGCCGGTTTCACCAACGCTGGTTAAAGATTTAACAACCAATTAAGCACATTTAACGTCTGGTTAGGAGACATGACCGTTTCATCAACATCGGTTAACTCTAATGGTTTGTTAAAGCTGTCGTTAACTTTAATCATAAGATTTTCGTCGATTAAATATTTAACGGCCCGATAGTGATTTTGTATCCAGAAAGTTTGAAAACAGGAAACAAGATATGGAAAGCATAAACGTAGATTTGCTTGATGAAATAAACAACTTGGTACAATGCATTTCAATAGTTTTAAAGATCAAAAACATTTAGAAACAATGTTGCCTGCTTTCCGGACAATGTAAATATGATGCTCGAGTATGTTTAGGGGTCTATACGGGTACGCTTAAGAAGACGTGCTCTATAGAATGGTTTTACAGGAAAAGTAACCGTGTGCGCTACGTATTTAGGCCTAAGTTGTAAATTACGCATTTGATCATTTTTTATATATATCGTACAAAAGAAAGGCAATCTTGTAAAAAAACGCCCGAAGTCGTTTTACTACTCCCTTGTACACGTCTTCTTAACGATTAACATAATTCCTTTTAAATAATTTCAGGAGAATACTTTTCTCTAATGCGTGTCTGTATATAGTTTACAAAACTGTTTCGGAGAGTGGTAGTACATGCCAGAAACGTCGATCTAAGATATTTTGGGAGGGGAAATTATGTGGAGTAAAAGAGAAAGTATGGTGAACATTACCGATCGTGTAATATAAATAAACACATGTAAACAGGGAAAGTTAGCATAACGATAGCTTCATCATACTACGTACAAAGAATGCTATTCCGTCGAGTATCTCTGCTTTAACTATTGCCAATAAGTCATTCCTGTTCATATTTAATAATTCTCACTTTTAACTACTTCTGTTATGCGGCGCTGAATGTACTTGCAATTGATATTGACATTATTTCGGATCCGTGCAATGAAGAATATAATGCAACGGTGATGTGAGTGTAAGAACACGCATACGTCCTTCAACAATGTGTCAAAGTCCCGAATTAAGTTAATTTTAGGTAAGCCAAATAATGTAAAATTCACAGGAGAAAGATTAAGGCTACGCAAGTATGAGACTGAAAGTGCAACAAGTACGTGCAATTAATTAGCGACTTCCGCGTTGGAGCTGAGCACAAGGATGGCCTGTTAAATGTGATGTGCTTCACGTATAATGATAAAATAATTACCCTGACTTTACCTATCTGCGCTTGCTACCGCCCCTCGATATATTTCCATTATTTATGTAGCAAATATGACATTTATCACACGAAATGACGCTACTGATATTCCTCATATGGCGCCACATCTGGGTGTAAAGTAAATCGAGTACGTATTTATGTAAATTATAAGGAAATATGGCTTTTCGAAATTGAATTTGGGTTGCTGTCTACCGCTAGGTATTTACAGAAGTGTCTAAGTACATTTTTTTGCAAGGGAATGAGTGGTATAATGCGTATATATTGCTGAATAGCTGGCTGACCTAAACTGTACTTGATCCATGAGCCACCCCTTTGCTTGATTTTATCACGTTACTTGCATGCATCCGAAAGTATGAAAATAACAACATTAGAATTACATTTAACGCAAAACAACAGAAGTAGCTAACCTAAAGTATTGCTTCCACGAGATAGATGAAAACTGGCTATCCTATCTGTATTTTTAAGAATAAAGGGCTTCAACCTTTTAAGCACCGCAATTAGCTATGTAAACGAAAGGAGAAACAATTCGTATTAACCTATTCATACAGAAGAAACGTTTTTAACTCATCTGTTTCTCCAGTGTGTCGAAAAGATATATATATATATATATATATATATATATATATATATACTGAAACTTGCTTCCGGAAGTCGGGAGAGGATAAGATTCCTGCCTTGTTTACTGTAACGAATTGTAATATTATTTTATTGGCATTTATTTGGAGATCATTTGAATACTGTACATACATATATAAATACCCACATATATATGTATAAAAACACAAACACACATGAACAAGTGCCAGCGACATATTGCTTGCCGATTACAAGGTTTATTTGTCAGGTGTACACAACTTTTCGCTCTATCAATCAGAATTCGTTTAGCCTATGAGAAATTTAGAAATCAAATGGTTTCTTCACTTAACGGTCCGATAGTAAACGGTTTGTTAAATTTGTAAGGTAAGCATTGGTGAAATGGAAAAATTTTAACGGGCGGTTAAATATTTAACGCACGGTTAGTTATCGGATAGTTAAGCTATATTTAATCGACGTTGGAGAAACCGGTCCAACAGCACGAATATCGATGGCTGTTGTACGCCAATTGTTCGGAGAACGTGTAATTTCGAAAAATGATGACATGCAATTGCCTCCCAGATCAGCTGATTTGTAAGCTTGTGATTTCTTTTTGTGAGGTTATCTTAAAAGCAAAATGTTCCTTAGTCGATCTGCTAGAATGGAAGAATTGAAAGCCAAAATCCTAGAAGCAATTGCCCAAATTCCAGTTGAGATGTTAGGTCAAATCATGAAATGTAACGGAGAGACTGCAGGAATGTTTGCGTAGAAAAGGAGCTCACCTGCAAGATGTCATCTTCAAAAAATAAATGTATTCTAAAATGGCATTATTTTTACTTTTAAATGTGCTAAACAATTTTGTTTTCATGAAATTATTTAATTTTTAAATTTCTCGTTTTTTTTTTCAATCACCCTGTATATACTCCATGTTAGCTAAATATCTCGAATTGTTTACACTTTTAAAGAACTGAAACAAAAGGCAACTATATTTTACAGGCCTTGTCGAAAGCTTATTGCATCAAACCATAAAACACTTTCAGCCACTGCTGCAATCAACTTGAAATTTTTAAATGAAAAGTGAAGTAAGTTATTTTTTAGATGCAAACATAACTTGATTCTAAATAATTTTCGTTGAAATAACATTGTGATAATCGCAGTTGTTTGGGAGCTACAGTTGATTTCTAAGTTCTGTGTTAATAACGGAGTTTTCCTTGGTGCTAAACTTTTGAATCAACTGTAGTTCCCAAACGGCTGTGATGATCACAATGTTTTCCCTACGAAATATTGAGTAATGTTTCCATCTAAATAATAATTGACTCCAGTTTCCATTTGAAATTTGCAAGTTGACTCCCCTTACACGTATTTCTTATATGCTACTGATACCCCAAATACGATAGTTGAATTAAACATATAAAATTTTATCATTATTTTTTGCTTGTGTTGTACACCTAGGAGATATTGAGTTACTGCCAATGGACGACGTTGGTGACGTAATATTGGTCATGTAGCACTGAACTGTTGTAGAGCCCAATTCCTACAAAATATTGATAAAATGTATCCTTTAAAAACCGTTTTTTTTAATGATTATTTCAAAAATATAAATGATTACCCCAGTTTCGATTTAAAAATTTTCAAGTTGAACCGTAATACAGGTATCTCATATACTCAACCCTACGTAGATACGTGCTCATGTGTGTTTTAAATTCTATTTTAAATTTCTGCTTCTGCCCTTTGCCTGTGTTGGACATGTCTGACATTTATTCACACGATTAAAACTAGAACTTTTACTGTGTGCCGTGTCTATTTGTTAATGACTATTGCTTTTCTTTGCAGTGTTTGACCAAGCTCAGCGCTATGAATTAATGTAACATTTTTTTTTTTAAATATCACCCTTTAATATGTTTTCCCTTTTCGTTTACTTTCGTGAATATTTAGCTCATTTTGTTCTTATTTTCTTATTTCTTGACTATATATTCAGACTATTAAAAGTTTGAAGAAGCTTCATTCAAGAAACATTCACATCTAAGAAGTCAAAAGAAATACTTGACATAGGATCTTTTGTAAGGTCAGGAAATATTTTATTTCCATTCAGAATGAACTAATCTCAAATATAGTAGTAAATCAACCGTACCGTGTTCAATTTTACTCCCTCGTTCCATCTCTCCCTCCAGTACAAAATATTTAGTTTGTTAAGTTATAACATGCTAGCCCTTGGCTTTTAACTTCAAAGAATCACTTTAATTTGATTGAAAACGAAGAGCAATTGGATAGGATGGATCAGAAACTCACATACCTTTCTAGGTCTCTCCAAAATGTATTGGTTTAATCCTTTTTCTATGAATGATTTATTGAAGTATCGGTAGTTGAAACAAGACCCAGAATTGATCGAAACACTTAGCTCTCACTGGTATCATCTAAGAGACCATCGTTATTGTTAGAATATCAAACAGATACATAAGCAATGCTCTAAAGAGGCCCCTAAGTCCACAAGTATGTTTTACTCTAACAAGTAAACAGACAACAAAACTTATGGATATGGATGTTATTTCCAAAGCAAATCCCTTGAACTGTGACATAATGAAGTGTTTTCTCTCATCTCAGAACGGCACAGCGTTTTCTAGATGTAGACTGCTTCAGTTGACAAGCATCTCAAGACTTATTATCTGTAACCTAAAAGGTACATAAACAAACATATTTACATCATATACACAGTTCAGTAAACAAACGTTTCACTTGCTAGTGTAATTAAACATTCCATTCAGCTTTCCGTAATCAACTAAACAAAGAATTATGATTCTACTTTATTTTTAGCTTCAAAATGGAAGGGAATTACAGTATTACCTTTGATTGAGAAAAATGTAGAGAAAAAACAACAACAAAGAGGAATTCAGTTAATATGTTAATTCATTTATTTAAGCAAGAACATTTGGTGTGCAAACGAGTTGACGCACGGACAGCAAAATTATTTACAGACGCACTGATTGGAAACGAATACAAGTACAAAACATGTTCCGACACGCAAGATGACGATCTGCCAAACATATGTGACCTCGGATGTGGAAAGCGGATACGTCCGTAAACAGCTTTGGGACACAACAGCTGTTAAAGAACACGCGCGTTTCTAAAACTTTCTCATCTAAAGTCATATAGCGAATAATAATGATAGCTGGCTGCGGAGGGGATGGTCTGATTTTTTCAAAAAAATGTAAAGCTCAAGAAAGATCAAAATCGATCCACACAACAAATCTCTCTTTGCATAACCGAAGTCGCATTAACAGTGTGTTCAGAAAGTAGTTGTGCACTTGATTTTACATAGTTTAATTCTGATTGGCAACACGGATTGGTTGAGAATTGTAGCATGACAAGTCTAAAAAAGGGTTTCCAGTTACTCTTCGTTCTTGGAGATGTAGTCTTGTTTAAAAAGTCATCAGAAGGTAGTTAGTCCGTGATGTGAGTATCACGGTACTTTAAACTAAAACTAAACTCGATGGCGCGACAGATCTTACGGGCCTGCCTGTTTGGCCTATCAAGCGGATGTATTAAGTTCAAGTAGAGGGTTACGGGATCTGGGGAACGCTTCTTCGCAGCCGTGTGTATGACTTTCGTGACCACAGTCCGCTACTTCTCTTATACAAATAGCTTCCCAATTCTCCTCATGATGCTGGGTCAACACCGAAGTTTGAGCCCCACCGGTAATCGAACAGTGGATCACTCAAACTGAAGGCGGCTCACCACGGCACATTACGCAAGTTAATTACGACGCAAGTATCTCAGTGGTTGAGGAAACGTACGGCAACTCAGATATCTGGGTAAAGTTCCATCTTTCCCTTAAGTCTCCTTCTACACGAGTGGGGAAAACGCGGCTGTTTTATCGCGAGCAATCGCTTCCACTTATCTCAGTCTACAAGTGGCGGTCTAAACAACGCGATTAGAGCGCGAGAGAAACGCTAGACCTAATTGCCTAAGCGGTACTTCCGCTCAGTTGAGCGTGGATGCTACACAGATAGGATGTACTGCTGAATTCATTTTGCTTAACGATATTCGAAAAAGAGGACTCGTGGAATGAGACATTGCTTTTCTCACCCGACATTATGGAATCGTTTGCCCACAGGATAGTTTCATAGGGTGTTTAGTAAACACAGAAGTTATCTGAATATTTTTTTTCAATAGTAAGCTGAAGAGAAGCAAAGGAATATTATATTTCTTCCTAAATACAAAGTTTTGAGTTTAAAAAAATACAAAATGTTGTTGTATACATCTTTGTGTTAAAAGTTTTATTTCTTCTGCTTTTATGATTTTTTCCTTCACTTGTTAAGTGATTTTTGGAATGCGGGGGTTGGCATCTCTAGCAAATGCAAATATATACTCATGTAATTGAATTCATTTAAGCTATGTTGTTTAATCGGCTTTGGCTAAGGCTGGCATAGGGTAGAGGAGGTAGCGACCAGGACCATGCTCTAGGTACCATCAAGTACTCGCCTGATGAAACTAAGGAAACCTCTGGAAATGTATGGTAATATTCTGTGTGATATTTTCCAAGCGACAGATGGAGAACAAATTACTATTCCTGTCCTTTTATGCAGCTATGGTACACGCGATGATTTTTTGCGATTGTACCTTCAACCTAGACCTTGGTCTACTCCTTGCAATATCCTTTCGCCTATTGTGTCCCGGCCTAAGCCGACATGAACATCTATAACTTACAAGGGAAGGTCACGATATGTTGCCACTGAAATCCGAATCAAACATAATGTATCTGATAAAGCATAGTGAGATATGGAGAATACCAAAATTTAAGATACGATGGGCAAAGGGAAATGAATGGAGATGGGCGAAGAGAAATCTCGAAATTCACAAAAGTAAATAAAGGATATATTCACGGTGGTTCTAAACAAGGTGCGTTACTTTCGGGAATAAGTAAAAAACGTTTCTATCAAGATGGATGAAATACCACTTCGTTTTGGAGATATAGCGTTTCCAACTTGGAGCCCAATCAATGCCGATGCCTAACAATGGGAAGAAATTATTAATTATCAATAAATTAGCCACGACACATTGAATGAAAATTTCATTTACCGAAAGGACACCGCACAAACCTTATGGAAACTGCATTTCGGTGGAATTGCCTGAAACCATGATATGTTATAAATCTTGTCATCGTGAGAAAAAGTCTGCATGGGCACAACCATCAATCATGTGGCCACTACGAGCCCACATTTTTTAAAACACTCAAAGATAATATTCTTTATTTTTTTGTGGAATTGTCTGAAACCGTCATACGTTGCAGATTTTGTATTCCTGAGAGAAAGTCTCCATGGCCACAACCACCTATCACTGACTGTCTGGCCACTACGACGAGGCCATTCCGTTCAACACTTGCAAAAAATATTTTCCGAACGGGTAAATTGGGCTTCGACGGTAATGACTTTATCCTGATAAAACATCTGAATGTCCACAGACTATATAGTAACAGGCATCACTTGTGGCTACCGAGCAATTGTAATTTAGTTGGTAGATCATTTGTTTGTATTCAGGAGGTTCGAACCGGACCGACCTTCCGGACTGGGGTTTCCGAGGGTTTTCCTTAGTCCCACCAGGCGAATACCGGTGTGGTACCTATACTGGAATGGCCCTGCCGCTACCTTCTGCATCCCTTTGACCCTTGTCAGGACATAGGCAATATTTTGTAGCACATGCACGTCGACCGACGTTGGGTGGATCTCTTTCTATGTCGTTCGATATTTTGACATTTGCCCGATGTCGGTAGAGAGAATTGATACCAGTTTGCCTTAATTTCATATCGGAAACTTACACACACTTTGTGCAATTGCACTAGTAAAGGATCGTATTAGTTGAAAGTAAATATGATGATTACACCGAAGTTTCATTGGTATCTATAGGCTGCTTCGACGACTGTGATGGAGGCAGGTTTCACGCCAATAATGGTACAATAATCCTAGGCGAACATTACTCCGAGTTCCAAGGCAGGCACGTTATTGACCAGGGCTATCGTTCACGAGCTATCAGGGCATTAGTTGGTGAAAAGAACTGGACAACTTCAGTCAGGACTTTTCCAGCATTGTACTGTACACGAGATAGTAGAGTTGCGGCAAGCTATATTAGCAATAATTGACATTTACATTTGTTTTGGGGCAGATTTCCAACTTTCACCTAAGCCCGTCATTAAGAAGGATGACGTCCCTCAGTGATCAAACAAGGGATAGGGTAGATAACGGCCAGGGCCATTTGAGTATAGGTAGCATCCCGGAATATCAGCTGGCGGGACTAAAGAGAACCCTGGAAAATCCCAGTCCGGATGACCGACCCGGGCCAAACCTCCCGAATGCGAACAAATACTATACCAACTGAGCTAAAGTCACTCGGTAGACATAACTGATGCCTGGTACTATGTATAGACAGTGCATATTCTAATATTTTTAGGATAAATCATACCATCAGAGCTCATTTCACCCCTTCGGAATATATCTTCGCATGTGTTGAACGAAGTGGCCTCGTAGTGGCCAAACGGTCAGTGATTCGTGGTTGTGGCCATGGAGAATTTTCCTCAGAATGACAAAATAGACAACATACCACGGTTTCAGTCAATTTCACCGAAATCCAAGAATATCTTCGAGTGGTTTAAAAAGTCATTGGTGGTTGTGCCCGTCGTGACTTTTCTTCAGAATGACAAAATCTAAAACATATCACGGTTTCAGGCAATTCTACCGAAATCCAATTTCTATAAAATTTATGCGGAGTCCTTTGTTTCTAGCGACATGGTGGACATCAAGACTAAATAGATTATGTCACTGGTTTGTCAGCGCAGCAAACCGGTATAAAATTTTTAAAATAGCATTTCGTCCAGTTATTATGTATTTGACCATATATAAACGGGTTGTTATTAATCATGCTTGTTCCCGCTCTGGATGCCAGATAGAAGTATCAGATATCAACATGTTATTCACTTGTGTATCAATTGAACTTTGACAATTAAGTTTGAAGGGAGCCACAGATTTTCAAATTGGGATAAATTTGATCAACATCTTACCAAAGCACACATTAACATTATTAATCCCCATTAACATTATTAATCCCCAGACTCCAATAACAATGTTAAAATATATACCGTATATTCTCCTTATATAAATATATAACACGTAAAAATAAAATTATATTTTATATTCTGTCCCACCAGAGATATTGGGCCTTTATTATGCATAAAATACCAATTTTTCAGTTTCCCAAATATTCATACAAAAAATAAGGAAACATATATCAGCCTTCATATTCTGTATACATTCAATATATTTTGACGTGTAATAGAGAACAAAAATCAAAGCTGACATTCAATCCCCTCCGTGCGGAAAACCATCCTGAAAACAGGAATTTATTTTGTTTTGAAAATCTCATTTGACTAGTTCAGTTACGTTTTACGCTTTTCATGCAGAGGACGGAAATTAGAAAGCAGATTTTAAAATAACAAATGCTTTTGTTTGATAGAATGTCCTATGAACCGTCCGGAGATATTACATTTTTCTGAACGTCTGCAAACACAAATTTTAGCATCCGCAGCAAGACAAAAATGGCCACCATTAATTAAACTGTGGGGATATAAATAAAAGAATACCCGTTTTGAACTATTCTGATATAAGGGATAAAAATATTTTAAAAATTGAAACTGGTCAAGCAACCAGTGTTTCTTGCACAAGATTTTATTCGGCGGGCTCGTTTAGGGCTCACGAAACTGGAGTAATGGTTATTAATTCCAATGTGCTCAAATTTCAAGTATAAAGTAACAATAATGTTACTTAACAATATGTCCTACTTCCTTACTTAACCTGAAAACAACTGAAGTAATATTTATCCGAACAAAAACACCAGAGGTGCAAAAAGTGGAGCCAAGTTCTT
>JAGDQP010000121.1:127185-144162 GCA_022664845.1 Lepisma saccharinum
CGTTTTCTTATATTTTCGTGACATACTCGTGATGATACACTGTCATACCAAATTTCATTTCTCTATCTCGAACGATGTGAAAAGTGGTATTTCAGCTGCCATTTTGAATCAAAGATGGTGAATTTTTTAAAACGTTGTTATGTTTTCCTAAACTACTCTTGATAATACATCATTATGCCAAATTTCGTATCTCTGGCTCAAGCAGTTGGAAAATGGATTTATGACGCCCGCCATTTTGGATCCAAGATGGCGTCTTTAGAGATATTTTGTAATATTTTCATAATCTACTAATAATGTTGTACTGTCAAACTAAATTTCATTATTCTAGCGGCAGCCGTTTAGGCTGTGTATTCTTTAAAGTTTTAGGGTTGGCGGCCATTTTGAATTCAAAATGGCGACTTTTTCAAATTTTTAAAAAGTTTTCTTAATTTGCTATCAATGATGTAGTTTCATACCAAATTTCACTGTTCTATCTTTAATCGTTTAGGCTCTGTATTCTTTGAAATTTTAGGTTTGGCAGCCATTTTGAATCCAAGACGGCGACCTTTTCAAAATGTCGGAATTTTTCCTTTATCTACTTATCATCCTCTACCTTCATATCAAATTTCATGTTTCTAGCTTACTCCAAACACCCTAAACAATATGATGAGTGAGTGAGTGAGTCAGTCAGTCAGTCAGTCAGTGAGTGAGTGAGTGAATGAGTGAGTCAGTTAGCCTAAAATGTGCAATTTCACGGGTCCACAACTAGAACATAGTTTGAGATACGAATATGAAATTTTGTACATCTGCACATATTTACCATATCTCCGTAACGGCAAAAGCTCATATTCCTATCTTTAACATCTTTTTTCTTACGGGGCCCCCAAATCGTCGATTTTGCCATAAACTCTTGTTCCTGTATAACATGCTTCTGGCAGTGCTGACGTTTTCTGACGCGAAGAACTTGGCTCATGCACTGCCGTGCATGTTGATAGAATGTGCTATTATCTACGTATTTCAGTACACATATGAGTAATACAATGGTTGAGACTAATTCTTTCGGGTTATGATTGAAAATCTTATGGGGGAACAAAGCCCCTCCCCCTCACCGAAAGCATGCCTGAAAGAAACACTGCAAGCAACCAACTTGGACGATTTCAGATGGACTGACCCGTAGTTTGCACAAGATCGCGAAAATATCTCTGCCTCATCCACAGTTTGCAACACTGCGGTGTATGCTTCACGTATATTGTTTATCGTCATTAGAAGTTGTCAAATACCTAGTAACACGACCTATTGAGATTTTAAAAATTTAAACCTTATACCTGGTTGGCAACACTGAAAATTAGGTGACATCGTGTTTGAACTCCTAATGTCCACCATATTGCTAGAATCAAATTTCCGTAAACGAATTTTTCATTTAATGTGTTGTTACTGATTCATTGAGAATTATTCATTTCTTCCCATTGTTTGGCGTCGACTTTGGACTTCAAGTTGGAAACACTGTATCTCCAAAACGAAGCGGGATTTCACCCATGTTCATAGTAATTTGTTTACTTGTTTTGATGTCAGGAATTACGTCCCGAAAGTAACGCACTTTATTCTGAATCACCCTGAATATATCCTATATTTAACTTCTGTGAATTTCGAGGTTTCGCCCTCCACCCCACCTGCACTTTCCCTTGTCCATCACACCTTAAGTTTTGGTATTCTCCATATCTTGCTATGCTTTATCAGAGGTTTGATTTGGATTTCAGCGACAAATATCTTGACCCTCGTTTTAGTTGTAATTTTGTGACGGAACCGTGTTGTCTATTCAATTGATAAGAACACCTCAGTTTTAACATTTTATTTTGCTAAATGTTTTCACAATACGAGGGAAGATCAAAAAGTAATTGAGTAAATTTGTTCACAGTAAAACGGAAATATACATGTTGAAGTAAATGTGTTTCTCTACCTCTCCACGAGATGGCAGGTGTGTAAACCTCTCGCAGAGGCAGTTCTTTCAAATTGGCGGCTATACTTGAGACGTTCGACCAGTTTCTGCTGTCAAATGGAGAGAAACCACCTGAAATTTATTGTCAGTTGTGCGCAACGTTTGTCGACACTAGCATGACATTCACAAATGCTGGCAGATACTTCATCAGTGATCCGGCCGTGCATCATTGGTTACGCACCCAGCCGAACGATTTCTACCGCATGGGCATTGGAAAATTGATTTCACGGTGTGACAAATGTATCAGTGTGAATGGATGCTATGTGGAATAGTAAAGTAATGTTCAGTCTTCAAAATGTATATTTCAGTTTTTGTGAATACATTTCCGTTTCACTGTAGAAAATGTACTCAATTACTTTTTGATTTCCCCTCGTAGATAGTGTTAGGTAGTTTTATTAGTATGTGTTTTAGTATGACAATGAATATGATGTATGATTGTTCAACAATGCTTGGAGCTGACATGGCAATGAATTTAGCTTTCGATTGGTTCTTATAATGATCACATGTTAGATTCCCTTGAATACGGCTTATACGAATGCTGATAAAGATGGATGAAATACGTACCTTGGCTATCATTAATATAATTATTTCAATTTATACTATTAATTGGCGATGAGTTAAGTCTGAACCCATTACGTGAGGAAGAATAGATAATACAACACTGATATTTTCTTTATTTGATCCTTCTAAAGAGAAGCTTAACCCGAGCTTAGATGAACAAATTTCAGAAAGGAACTACGTATTTTAGCAGTTTCAGACAAAGAAAATATTATTTGGAAAGCTAGATCACCGAAAGTTTCCAGCAGAGTCAGTCAGTATGGTCACAGACGCTGTGGATTCAGCAGATATAGATATGGAGGCAATGGAAAGTTGGATGCAACTAGAAAGCAAGAAGGCACCCAGTAGAAGCGAAGAAGAGCGGATTAGAAGCAAAGAATAGACAATTCCTGACTTCATATTTTATTAGTGGATGAAGATTTGTGATATATATAAAATACGGTAACGATCTATTGATGACGCTGCTGCTGCTGATCTATTGATGACGACGACGATGGTGATCTATTGATGACGATCATCTATTGATAATATAATGATAAAGATGATCTATTTGACGATGATGATATCTCACTAGATGACAATGAAATTAAAATAATGATTGATTGTAATTGTTGATTAGATAGAGACATGTGATTGGTCATGGAAGATTAAATACTTTGGAACTAGAAGATGAACTTGAGTGATTATTAGGTACTTTTATTGATATGTATTTTAGTATGACAATGAATATGATGTATGATTGTTCAACAATGCTTGAAATTTACATGGTAATGACTTTTGCTTTCGATTGGTTCTTAATACGATTGCATGTTAGATTCCCTTGAAGACGACTTATACGAAAGCCAATAAAGATGGATGGAATACGTGGACCTTGGCTAATACTAATATAACTATTTCAATTTATACTATTAGATAGTAATTAAGTTTAGATATAGTTTGTCCTATTAATAGTTTTGGTGAGGTAGGCATGCTGGAGTCCTGCTTCCTCCTGATTTTCTGGATGAAGGGAAGGCTCGAAACTTTGAATTGTAGACTATACTGTTCTAAACCATTTCTGAGAACATAGCTAAATATAGTCCTCAACCAAGTTTTGACATTAAGAGGGAGATACAGTAAATCTTCAAAGTTTAAATGTTTGATTTAAAAGTTCCTACAACTCCAGAGTTTCTTTACCTGTATTTTACTCTGATGTGTAAACTTTTAACTTGCAATTGAATTGAATGTTGTTAAAATACGAATATTTTCAAAAATATTAACGTATCTTGTTGAGAATGTATATATAGAGTGCCAATGTACAAATAATTACTAATCTCTCTTACACAGAAATAAATTTATTTCTCTTAGCCTGAGAACACTCGTAAAGACAGCGGTCATATCTAGTTAGAAAGCAACCGAAGGTTGCTGAATCGAAATAAAAAATCAGTTTACCTAGACCTACTTTGCTTGAATGGCTAACGTGAATTGTTAAAATGAATAAAACTAGCCAAATGAAAAGTACCTGTGAGCCGAGGAGGCACCAGGTTTGGAAGAAGCCAAAAAATCAAGGTTACCGGTATCAAATATGAAAACAGTTTCTGTCTACCTAATTGCCTTAAACAGCTAGCCTGCATTACAGATTAACAACAAGGTGGAAAGAAGATAATTATTGCGTAACAAGGTACTGCATTAATTTGTTATGTAGTGGCACTCTTCAAAAATACTTTGGATATTCATTTCAACTCATCTCACAGAAACTTAAACCCATTAACGAAATAATTTAGCACAGTTATAGGCGCAGAAACTCTAAAGTTGTGTGAATTTTATTGTAGAAACTTTCATATTTACATCTTTCTACAGTAACCTTTCTTTTGGTAAGCAGCTATAATTCAGCTGGAAACAGTGACGACAATAGAATGCCGCTAGACCCCCCGTTGCGTGGGCCCAGGTGTTTAGTAGGTCCTAAAGGCGATATATAACTAGGTGAAAAATGAGTTGATTTTAAAACTTTTTCGGTTTGTAAAAGGGAGAGAATTTTAAAATTCACAACAAGGATTCATCAATGTTTTACTTGTAATGACAGTAGCATGTGGTCTGGTGTTATCATAGTGGATGATGACAATTGCTGATTGATAGTGCCTGGGCACTTCGATTAGAATGCTGTTCGCAGTTTAGTTGAACTATTGACAGTAGAATGTGTAGTGCGAGGTTAAGGTATTTAGTGGTGCTGCGTATTGACTATTAGGAATCTTGTTGCCTAACCCCTCTGTTTTAACAGTAATGCTATTAGTTTGGATACCTTTGGCAGGGGCCCTCAACCAGTGGATTGCCTAGGCTGAAGCCCGTTTAGCCTCACCTTAATCCGGCTGTAATGAAGGTGGCATTAATGGTTTGTTTAAGGTCCAGGACCTCGCAGTGAATTATGCATTAGACATCCCACCATACATTTTACATCGCTTTCTTGAGATGAAAGTCTGTTTTGGCGTGGATAAAAGTGGCTAAGAAACCCGACATACTGTCCTTCGACACTTTACGTTCCGGAACTGGAAAACTTCTCGTCACTCTTGATAATGAGTGTCTGAAACAAGTAACGGGAAAGAAAAGAAAATCAGATCGGGAACGATGACATGTGCTGTCGTTAACTGCATCTTCACCGTACACTTGCCAAATGTTGTGGCAGGCTTTCAAACAGTAAACGGTGTCTGATGTATCCTTTATCGCTCTCATTATACCGACACGATACGATGTCCCTCGTCTCCTCGTCTCCTGCTGCTGTGGCTGCTCTAATGTTTCTCCGATTCCCTGGCTACCAATTCACGCACCAGCAGTGCCATCTGTAGATTCAGTGCTCTGCTAACTACGGACATGTCACATTGGGAAGAAGCTTTGTACTTACGCAATATAGTCGACAATACTTTCATGCATATTTAACTATCATTATGCAACTGGCCGCGAATAGTCTAGTTTTCTGAACCCATGATGTGGAACTACCTCTAGTTAAATTTCCCAGAGTGTTCCTCACTTCGTAGAACGAATTCACAGATGATACCTAAATTCTAGCACGTATTTTACCAAACCTTAGGCGGGACAAGTGCAATACTTCACACATTATGGCAAACCTGGGTCCCAGCTGTCTGTTTGGTCCATAGAATTTAAAAAATGCCACCTATTTTTAAGAAGGAACAAGAGGGTCTTGGGCTTACCTTTTCTCCATGATACTATTTCAGGCTAGTGTGCTTAGAAAAAATCTCCCGTACTGATCGATGGGACTAGATTCCATCTCGTTTCTCACTTTTAGTTCCGATTTCAAGAGATCTAGACTCATAATGTTGCTACTCTGATATCTGAATAATATACTAAAGCATTCCAATAATGGGGGCATTTTTCTAGAATTTTTCAACGACTGATGGGCAACAAAATTGTGAGATTGAAGTAAGTTAGTTTGATCCAAACCTTTATCTAATATGCAAAACTTTCCAAATTTACACTCACTGAAAGTAAAATCCCAACAAAAAGAAGGCGTTTATAGGTAAGTCAAATGTCTACAGCTGGATACTCTATATGATGTATTACAGTTATATAATTTACGAAGTCATATCTCATAGAATGCGCGCGCAGCACCATGGTACATTTAGAATAAACTGTTTAAGTAGACACGAGTGAGTTACTATGATAATGCCTGCTACGAGTATACAAAATGTCTCAAATATTACAACGACTTCACTAACCTTATTTTAACGAGGCATTTACAAAGATTGGATATCTTTTCCAGAGATCACACTGCAGTGGGTCGAGGAGTCTGTTCTTTGTACAGTCAACAGCAAAAAATGTGATTGTTCAAGGCGTGGCAGTTAGACCACCTAATTTAAATCTATTTTTCTAGTATTGATAAACAGTCATCGTCTTTAGAAATTCCAGAAAGACTAACTAATTTACGTGGCAGACTACCGAGTAAATGAACACCAAAACCTGCCCTTCCGACTACATTGCAGCACTGTAACAATAAGCAATTAACTTACGACAAAAGGCATCCTAGATCTTGCAGAGAGAGATAGAGAGAGAGTACAGGCAGGAAGTCTAAGGAAGAAGAACGTAGTGAAGGAAATAAAAAAACTAGCTAAAAATAACTTCTAAGGCCTGAACGAAAAATGACAAAAGGCTACAAATGTATTAAAATTCAAATTGCGTGGCATAAGAAGCTACAAAAGACATCACCGCGGTGATATTCGTTCGTAATTGATTCGATCCTGTTCAATATCAAACTAGTTTTCATCATACCTCTCTAAGATTCCTTCTAATACTGTCATATGAACGACGTCTCAGTCTTCACAAAGTCCTCTGCCCCACTGGATTTCCAACCAGGATTTAATATAATCTTCGCTTTACCCCCTTCGAGCTACATGTTCTTTTCGTAGTCATCGCTATTGAATTTACAACATAATTATAGGGATCATAGAGTCCGTGGAGTTTATTATGCAGTATCCTCCGCTCTCCAGTCATCCTATCTTGTCCCACGTGTGTGTTTTTCTCAGGACCTTATTTTGAAACAAACAATTTATGTTAATTTGCCAGAACCGTACTCCAATTTTCGCAACCATAAAGTATTACCGGTATTTTCAATTTCAGATTTCTTGTCATTAATCGCAAGGTTAGGAGTTTCTGGACAGAATAGAAACAGGTCCGAGGCAAAGTGATATTTTATTTCTTCAGTGACCTTGTTCTTGCTTGTGACTTATGTTCCCAAATATTTAAATTTATTTACTTTCTATATGATCACAATTCTTAATTATTATGTTGTATTTCCGTTATCCTCTGTGTTTCGGCTGGTTATATAATTGATTTGTTTCTCTAAGTTCACATGTAGACCTATTTCCTTTCAAGATTCTACTAAGACATCGGTGTTACTCTGAAGTATATCTATATTATCCCTTATTAAATATAGACCATCTGCGCATACGAACAGTTGGCTGAATCCGTTTAATAACAGTCCTTTTTTGTCCTCTTTTAGTTTTAAGTCGCATATTCTTATGGAAAGTTAAAGAGTAGTGGTGACAAGGCATCTTTCAATCCGCATGTGAATCTCGAAACTATGTGACACATTATTACCTCTCCGTACTCTGCTTATAGGGTCGTTGTAACAGAATCTTACTAGATTAACATTTTTTGGAATTACAAACCGTACCAGGATATTATGTAATTTTTCCTTTTGATGGAATCATATTGTTTCTTATAACCTATGAATACCTAGTGAATCGTTCTATTTTATTTACATTCTTCTCTTATATCTGCCTCATAGTGAAACTTTGGTTTAATGTAGATATATATTTTTGTAAATCCACATGTATATGATGAGTATATCTGTAACGTCAGCACAGGGAGTAATGTGTAGACGTTGTTTCCGGATACCGAACCCGAGCACGTCGCTGAAGATAGTCTGTTTTACGTCAGCACAGGGAGTGCGGATGACATAAACGTTTGTAGGATTCCGATAAGAGCCGCTGTAGTCGTTCGAAATAGTGTATTTGTGAAGACTGTTCGTCCGAGAAATAAGAGCGAACTGATGTCTAAATACAATTAGCTTCATGTATCGTGAAACATTTGCTGTAGCTAAGAATCGTAAATTGCACAATTTCTATTGTCGTTGTGAAATTGAAGCTAGACATTTCGTTTTATCAAAAAAGTTGTATTTCTAATGGATGACATTCAATAGGTCTTTCAGAACCAATATTTGCATAAGGTAGTGCGGAGAAAGCCAAAGACTTTGTTGTATTATCAAGTCAGTAGAAAAGCCGAATCAACAGGAGTACGTTAGTGCTAGTAAATAAATGCGTAGGTTGGAATCAGTTGATTATTCTCCAATAAGTTTCCGTTTAGTCTCAGTATTTCAGAATAATTTTTGTTGGGAGCTGTTTTTAATAGAATAACGTTTATATCTTCGTTTAGGACTCTTACTTGTATCATGTTGTTTATTATCATTCATGAGTATTGAACAGAAAGTCAACTCAGGAAGTCAGCATACGATCGCAGATGGATTCGTATATCGTATTCTATAGTTTGATCACCTGGACTTAATCAAATAATTAATTCTCATTGACTATAAAGAAAAGTATAGGATTTTTTACATTTTATTTGCGAGTGATCATAATCGTTACATGAGAATGCATACAGGAAGTTTTATAGTGATATATTGTAGTAAGAAGGACGGTGGGACATTAACAAAAGTTGTTAAATGGACCATCAACCGAAGAAAGAATACTATTTTATTTAGATTATTCGCCTACTGTAAGAAAAATTACAAATGTACCTAGAAGGCAATAAAATGAGATCTAGGTGTGAAGATACCGCCGACGAGTACTTTGAAAACAGTGTTTTATTCCTGAACAAACCATCCTTTGTGTGTTTCTCTGTTGCGAGGTATTTCCCCAAATTTGCTTAATCCTCAATTTTGTATTTTGGATTCCTTCTCTACCCTGAACGTACGTCATATTTGACACCCAGCGTAGGGCAGGAGAAGCCGAAGAACTCGCAACTCATTGTTCGGAAGAAGTCCATAGAGAAACTAATATAAGAAAGAAACCAAAAAAGGGGTGTCTGTAAATTAATTGCATATCATGGACGAAAAAAGCACTGCCACTAATAACCGTAAACGCTTTTGCAATATGAAAAATTGCGATGACGAGCTTAAAGTTAAACAAGACAAACCAGATTCTACAAATGAGTTAGTAGATAATAATTCAGTTGGATGTATAGGATGTCATAAGATTTATCCAAGAAATTGTGTGATACTAAATGAACCAGAGATGGAAGAAAAAGATTAAGTGGTGGATCACGAAATTCTATTGAAACAATGAAAGTGTGAAGTATGTGTAATGGTAAAAGAGAAACAGAAGGAACCGTTGCTAACTAACTTACAAATGAACGAGGACATGATCTCAATGTTGTCTAGAATGTTGGTAAAACATCAAGAAAGAAGAAAATCGAACTATTTGATCTAAGGGTATACGGCATAACTCGCTGACAGTAGCGAGTTTAATGTCTGATTTCACACAGGATTTGTTATAGTCTATGTAGCTAAGTGGTTAGCATATCAGACTCTCATTCTGAAGATTTTTGTTTCTATTCCCTTCCTGGATTTCTAGTTATCTTCAAATAATTAAACACTGGGTAGTGATTGCTACTGAGATTTATCCCGTAATGGGCGAAAAACGGAAGACTGAAAGTGGGGGTAGGGGGGAAACTGTGCATCCTGAAGCGTTAGAATTTAATTCATTTCCATGTCTTCCACTATTTTTCTTTGCCTCTTTCTTTCCTTTCTTCTCTTCTTTTCGCTCTCTCCCTGCCTTCTTCCATGCTTTGCTGCTGTCTCGCTTTCGTCTCTCCGTCACTTGCTTCTATCTCTTTTTCTTTCTCTGCCTCTCTTTATATATATATATATATATATATATATATATATATATATATATATACACCTGTGTGTGTGTGTGTGTGTGTTTGAACAAGATAAGTTTTGTTAAAATGTAAAATGATGAATCCTGCATGATGCCCATATTATTATTGTCATTTACTTTGAATTAATTCCTATCTTTTACAGCTTAATGTGAATATAATTTCTGCCAATATATCTCGTCGTTCTCTAAATGATGCTGAAGGCTCAATTCTTCTTTCTCCAAATGGAGGAATACCCTGGCATATCATGTTTTGGCACTTATTTGTACTGTCATGTTGGTTGTCTAACTAATAGGCTTACAGTGAAACAATTCTCCTGGAAAAGAGAACTATTATTTCTTATATCTCCAACCTCCATTTACTTTTGTAAATGACTGTACAAGTTACACAGAGAAGAATGATACACCGTTGGATTCGTCACGGTCTGCAATGGTGGGAAAAATTAATATTTTTGACTCTAAGCTGGCAGGTCTTTTTGAATCGCTTGGTATGCCCCGTTTGTGTCTCTGCCAGATCTCAGTAACTACAAATCCGACAGAGATGATCTATACATCGTTGGATTTGTCATGGTTCGCAGTGGTGAGGAAAACTATGAATGTGACTCTAAAACTGGCATGACCTTTTCAATCGTTTACTATTCTCCATTTGTGCCCCTATTAGATTTCAGTAGCCAGAAGTTCGAAAGATATAAGCCATAAACCAATGGAATAGTTATGGACACCGGTTAGAAAATCTACGGCTTTGACCCTAAAACTGGCTGGCCCCTGCATTCGCTTAGACTCCAATTTTCCCCTATGATTTTAACACTTTGTTTTGGATATAAGATAATTTTAATTTATACGAGGGCGCTTAGGATTTGTCTACAATAAAAACCATTGCTTAGCTAGTTTTTTTTTCAGTTATTTTGGTGTTCGAATATTTTTTCTTTAGCTAATGTTTTGGGAGTCAAATACTAAAGCGTTCTGAAGCTAGTCAAACGCATGACCGTTTCAGGATAGTATTTATTTCAAGATAAAGAAGTCCATATTAAAATATTAAAAATATATGGAAATATATGAAAGTAACAATAAAATAGTTTATTGTTGACCGATTTATGCCACTGTGCAAAATTTTGTCATTCTATGACTCCGGGAAATAAGTTAAATTTACGTTGCAAACTTTGAGAACACCACGAACCATTGTGCACTAAAGAAAAGAATGTAAAAAGAGTTTATTATTGAACCCAGGACCTTCGAATTGCTGAATTAGCGCCTCAACTCACAGAACTACCAGGTTGGCTAATTAAACTACTATAGGCATCTTCTCCCGATGGGCATCGTCCCTCAATCTTATTGTTATTATTATTATAAGTATTTTCCCCCTAATCTCGAATGACGTGAGACTTGCAACAGTTGATCTTGTACATGGTTTCTTGTAAAACAAATGTTTGACTTTGCACTTAAACAATAGATGTCCAGAGAAAAAAACTATCAGCTAATGTTAGGGAAGAAATTGCCATTAACAACCTGGAAACACCGAATGAAACAGCGCGGTGGGCAGGTAGCAGGACAAATTCCAACAATCGATCAATATGATGTCGTGAAAACAGGCGGTCGAACTTTGGAATATGTCATGAAGTCTAGAATGTTATGAATTTACATGTATATAGGAAAACGGACCTTAATAGCAAACAAAAAGTAATTTGGTGCGCTCTCAAATAATCGAATAATCGACCACCCTTGCTTGGCAATTCGCTTTTATGGGGAAGAATAACATGCCCATTTCGGACCACTTTTTATTGCGTTATATTGCACTTAATATTTTATACCTGTTGGTAAATAATGCTGAAAGAACTTCTCAACTGAATCATTTTAAAAACATTTATTGTTGCCTTTTGAAGTATGCATTTCCTCGGAAAAACGAAAAAAAGAAAGAAAATAAAAACAGGAACACAAGAAACCCATTACATGCTGTCACAGATTATGTCACCGATACGTCGAAATTGATTGGTCACAGATGACAATCTGCTCAAGGGAGAATGAAACAATGAGTATAATTGGTGATATATAATGAATGCTTTATAGCGAATAACTTTCTGCTGCACAAGAACACCGGATATATTTTATATACGCAATAGTAAGTAAAAACGGTCAACTATTGGACGGCAATCGACTAGTGTCGAACTTACCCTATGTCTGCTTGAACATAGATTACTTACATATATTTTTAGTAATTTTTTCAATCTATGAGCAAGCGATGGAGGAGGAGATAAAGTAGAATGAGAAGTGTCTGCTGTTAAAGGAGTGTGTCATACAATGCAATGTGAAAAGAAGTACGTGTCGTGTGGGCATCTCTCCTTTACTATTCAGGAATTTTGAGTTTACTCTTAAGAAAGATGCTCAGATGGAAGGTTTACAAAAATGTCCATAATGTCAACCTGAATGTTTTAAAAATATTTTGGATTCTGGCACAGGAGAGAGAATTCAATAATCGATATATTTTATGATTAAAAAAAAACAAGTAACATTTTGTGCAGTCATGTTTCTTTAGCATTGGCAATTCTTCTTGAATTACTATATTCAAATGTAAGGTAACTAATGCGTAACGCATCTCCATTGCAGTGTGAATCGCTTCTAGCATGTTGGCTGTCACCAATTACAACAATGGACGCTGATCTGTCTTTCAGGAATAGACTCAGATAATGTTAAGATTAGAAAACATCGCAAAGCAGTGAGATTTAATTTAATAACCAAACATATATGTACGCAAACATATAAACACAATGTTTTCCATGAAGTCCATATAAAAGTACATACTCGCAAATACATTGGCTGCGTTCAGCTCGGCGAGCGCTCACTGAGTACTTTATACTCTGTATCAGGAAATAATAATCTACACTTGTAGTTTAAGTCTGGTATACATGTTAGATTATTAACGATATCGTAACTCTATCCCTTCGCGCCATTATTTGGTTTTCCCCTACAATATTAAACTCTTTGCGGAAGTTGAACTATATGCTCTAATTGTTTGTTCAGCGCAGACATTTTTCGTCATCCGAAAATTTTCGGGTATAAAGATATTTCTCAGCGCTCAATAAGCGCTCACCTGGTCGGATGCATCCAATGTAAAACTTAAAGCGACTCTTTTATGTGCATCGTGCTTCGTTTGTGATTTGATTGTGCAGAAAGTAGAGAAATTCCGACGCGTATTTCAATTGGCTACTAGGCCAAATCGCAAACAAAGCAGGCAGCTAACGTGTACCCTTAGACCACTTACCAGAAGCTGGGAAAAAATCGCTAAAATAAGTATTCTTTTCATCAATAAAACACTATCATTTGTACGATGTCATTGGAAAGGGGAAATATTTATTGCATACAGAAATATGAAATGAAATTCATAGACTGGGAAGCAACATTTCTGATAAGGAAACTACCATACTTTCCTCATACAAATAAATCCCTGGCAATACTCTACTATTGGGATATATGATTTTATTACGACAGTTATAAGCTACGCCCGTAGTACAGTTTTGAAATCCTGTTGACAAAAAATGTACAACGTTTTAAACTTGAGATATAATTGGTGAAAACACATAATTAAAGCAATACAACAAATTACTGGAAAATAGGTGCAAAAAGAGAAAAGTAGAAGCAGAGAAAGCGAGACAAAGTGAAATTGAAGGAGTAAAGAGTGTATGTACGGGCAACGTCGATTGCTAATAATGTAATTCATGTTTGCGTAGCTGTGTCAATTGACACTCGTAAAGGATTAAAACCAAACAGAGTAGGTCATAATTTAGACAGCCATTCATGTTCTGACCAATAGAAAATCTCAATATACATATCGCAACCACAACATGTACGTATACACTCCGGAAAGTTTGTATTACAGACAATCAATTGAATTAATTTCGCTCTTCAAACACAAACACAAAAAGTATATATACACACAAACACTACTTTCTCTCTCGCTTCCTCATATACCCCGCTTCACATATACAGATGATCTGTAAAAGTAATTCCATTAAATACTGAAAGAGGAAAGCTAATGTTCTTATAATGTTGAACTATCTTTTGAAATTTTACTTTTTAAGGGCAAAATATCAATTCATACTCAATTACTCTACGTAAAATAGAACACTGATTTACTAACGAGACCTGAGAATTTTATTTATTTTCTATGCAGATTCTAGGAAAAAAATCACTAAACCTCTCTCTTTCTTTCGAAATTGAATATCACATTGATATAATGACGAAACCGTTAATCAGAGGAACAAATTACAGCTCATTCAATAAAGAATTACTAAGTTTTCGTTCTCTTGGAAAATCAACTTTGCAAGTTTAGACGTGTTTGTAATATCTACACAAAATACGTGTACGAAAAGACAAGTTCTACTATACGAAAGTAGTCGGCTTCTAAAGGATGTGAAACTTAGCATCTATTAAGCTCTGTGTTATCATAAGTCCTCACATCATTATTTGAAAATATAGCATTCACTGACATTTCAATCTGTTAACATTCTATTTATTTCGTACAGCGAGGTAGCTAAGTTAAATAAGATACACATAATTCCAATTAGGCATCTACAACTCAGGCCGGGGTGAGGTAGCGGAAAGGATTTGGGAAGGAGTTGGTCAGGCCCTAAGTTGAAGCCTGGTGTACCTGCGGAAAATTCTGGAGAAACGTTCTGCTGATATTGAATCTGGAATGTTTCGAATGCGAACACAACGTTCTACGAACACCGGCAGGCTCTGGGTACCGGTAATTCAAATAGCTCTTATTCCATGTCTTGGATTACATTAGCGAGGTTAGGGCCATTAGAGTCGCTAGGTTATAAAATATCAGTAAATACTTTATTAGTATAAGGTAGGACTGGCAAGATTTAATTAAGTTTCCGGTTATTCAAATTTTCCTTTGTAACTTTACGCTAACCTAAACTTAATCAAAGTTTAGAGTCAATGCTTTTAAGCACTGAACATTTGGTTTTATAGAAGCATGTTTACAAGCATGTTTCTTGTTTGATTTTATTATTATTATTATTATTATAGACGTAAAAGTTTCAGCACTCATATGTATGCTAAAGCGTATCTGTAAGAACTCAAACTTATAACTCAATTAAGTTAGTAGACCCCAAGTCTGTCCAAATTTGGAAAATTCCTGATCTTTTGTTGTGCGATTAAGTTATGGTTGTTGTAAAATATGTAGCGACATGGTCTCACAGACAGAGTGACGATAGTCTGGTTGGGAAATATCTCGTCGCGTGGGAAATGCTACACTCCGTGATTTTCTACGGGTAGCTATTAAACATGACAGTATTCATATCATATAGGGAATAAAAATGACAGCCATCTTTTGATGTTAACTTAACCGTGATTGTGCTCAGAATGGAAGTTCACGAAACATCAAATAGTGGAGTCGCTTAGGGTCAAAATTGGGTGAAATCATTACACATTGGATTAAAACACCAAATTTATACAGCGAATATGTATTACTTTAGTGGGGAGGTTGCCTAACTTATACCAGGTATGTTTCTGATTTTTCACAGTACATGAAAATCACGCTTGACTTCCATCTATTTTTCCCAACAAACAAATATTAGATTCCAAAAAATCAAAACAGTGCTATTAGATCTTTCTGATTCTCTAGAACAAAATATTTCTTGATTTGAAGCAAAATATTTTATTGTATAACAATTGTTCATTGGCTGGCACCAGAACCATTTTTAAGGAAAATCTTTTACGTTTTTTTTACTATGAACTTATAGACAGCTACAATCATGTGCCAAAGCAGACGCTGTTTGGGACTTGTATAAGGGAGAAAGATTGAAAAATGCATGATGTACCTCTTGACACAAAGGTTTGATCCGTGCTCACACCATGTAGACTTTCTTCATGCAACCAATCATCCCATCATCATCCATCCGGCCTGAGCCAAAGTTGCCTAAGGGCCTTAATATTCAATTCAATTCTTGAAACAAAGCTTCCCCAAAAATCTTGTCAGTTCCTAAGGAATTTAAAAAATAAAGGAAAACGTATTTCTCTTCTTACTGAAGCTGGGCAGGTAAATGCGTTCGCTTGAGGGGAAATAGATTGTTACGATAATATATTTTTATTATTAAACGAAAGGAGAGTCCCTAATTCTGAATCCCCAGCTTGAAAGATGCTAGTAATAAATAAAGATAAAGCTGATTTTAGCCGCTATGAATTTTTAGAAACAATTAAGAACACATTCTTAGCAACATTTTTGCACATTTCTATTTCGCCGAGAAACTTGAGAATATCGCACAAGTTGCAACACTAAAATTAAGATATCTCCGTCAATTTGCGATCAAATTTGACGTTTTATACGTCAAATGAAAGAATTGTTAACGTTCTTTGATAAGCTAGTAGGAAGTGTTTTGAATAAAATAAACTGATTTCGAGTAAATATTATTTTTATGAGAGTTTTATCAGTTGAAATTCACAATTACGAAACAAATTTTATCAGTGTTACAATATTTGTCAAGTATGCGTGCAATTACCTAGACTCTTTCCTTTTAAAAAAGAATTATTAAAATCGGCCCATTGGTTCTTTAGATATTGAACACGAAAGAAAGCATCCAAAAAAATCAAGATGGCGGAGGGTCAGGTCCCCCACTAGTGTAATACATGAATGGTATATATTCACTGCACAAAATGTTGGTGCTTTAATCCGATCTGTAGCATTTTGTTTTCGTTAAGCGATTCCACTAAAAGAATGAGAGGAATTCTTAGCATTTGTTTGTGTATAGTCGCTGGAGTTGTTGACGACTTGGACAGGTGCTCATGCAATAAGTCGTACACCAAGAAAGTGTTGGTTGCATGGAAACTTAGGATATAAGGGGTCGCTTAAGGTTGTTATGCAACCAGCCCAACATTAAAGTAACATTGGTTTCATAATGTTTTAGGCTCAGATGAAAATAAAATGTGCCGACAAGGTAGAATAAATCCGAACAAAAACACCAGAGGTGCAAAAAGTGGAGCCAAGTTCTTTAGCCCTAAAAAGGTGTGAAATGGGAGACGGAT
>JAGDQP010000121.1:149162-200221 GCA_022664845.1 Lepisma saccharinum
ACTAAATTTCATTATTCTAGCGGCAGCCGTTTAGGCTGTGTATTCTTTAAAAGTTTAGGGTTGGCGGCCATTTTGAATCCAAAATGGCGACTTTTTCAAATTTTTAAAAAGTTTTCTTAATTTGCTACCAATGATGTAGTTTCATACCAAATTTCACTGTTCTATCTTTAGCCGTTTAGGCTGTGTATTCTTTGAAATTTTAGGTTTGGCGGCCATTTTGAATCCAAGATGGCGACCTTTTCAAAATGTCGGAATTTTTCCTGTATCTACTTATCATCCTCTACCTTCATACCAAATTTCATGTTTCTAGCTTACTCCAAACACCCTAAACAATATGATGAGTGAGTCAGTCAGTCAGTCAGTCAGTCAGTCAGTGAGTGAGTGAGTGAGTGAGTGAGTCAGTTAGCCTAAAATGTGCAATTTCGGGGGTCCACAACTAGAACATAGTTTGAGATACGAATATGAAATTTTGTACATCTGCACATATTTACCATATCTCCTTAACGGCAAAAGCTCATATTCCTATCTTTAACATCTTTTTTCTTACGGGGCCCCCAAATCGTCGATTTTGCCATAAACTCTTGTTCCTGTATAACATGCTTCTGGCAGTGCTAACGTTTTCTGGCGTGAAGAACTTGGCTCATGCACTGCCGTGCATGTTGATACGAACAAATGTGGTGGTTTGTATGCCTTGAGGACTACGTAAATGTAACATTTAAATGTTATTGTGAGTTATTGGACATTCTGAAAATTCTACAATGAAGTGAAAATGAAGGCGTAAATGAACAATAAATTCGGTTTAACTCCGGTTGTTGCCGAAAACGTTGCGAAGAAAAATTGCATGAACAGAAAAGAATGTTAATAGGAACTAAGTAATAAAAAATGTCAGGAGAGTAAAACAACTGTGCCACTTAAATTGTATTCTATAAAATGAAGTATCGCTCTTTGTTTCTGTTATGACTTCAATGAAGATAGTTTGTCACAATCCAAGGTACTCAAAATCTCAAAGGTTTGTGATTTATGACGAAATTTAACATTTTTACTTCGTTCCTTTTATTGTATTGTATTGTGTATTTAATAAAAAGGGAAACAATGCTAATATGAATGTGATAGTGGACTCTTTATTAAAAATAATCACTTCAAATCACATTGCTAATGTGTATGCAGATAGTTCTAAAACTTAATAATGTTATTTGCGCTTTCAAACAAACTACCGGCATGTGTATCCTTTCCACTTCATTGAATATCTTTTACTCTTTTAGGCAAGCCAGCATTTCGTCGTAAAAGTATTTTTAGGCAGAAGTGTGATATACATATTGATGGACTTTTTCTATGTCTTGTATTTTCTCAGCGCTGAAAGTCACGTTACAAGGAAGTGCTTTATAATTAGAAAATTAATGAATTTGTCGCAGAAGTTGGGGAATATAATGATTTTCATTTATTAGTTTAAGCATAGTGTTAACAAAGCGACTTTTAAAAAAATGGGCATAAGACCTGAACCAACAGAACAACCGTTAAGAAAGTTCTAAATTATATGAAAGCATTTAAGATAAAATGCATTTTATAAGCTGCAACAGCACTATGGTTTACATCCATCCTGAGAACTTATTGAAGTTCCTGGATGATTCAGCAATAAAGAGAACAAATATAATTAATATTTTCGTACAAAATACTTCAACTTAGGAATCAACATTGACAGAATAACTAGGCACATACAAATCTGCTACCTACTGTAATCATATCGATTTAATTCAGGCATCGCGTTCATCAAGGAATCGAAACATTATACCAGATATTTTGTTAAAAGGAATCTTGTTAATGGCTTAGTGCGTTTTAACACGAATTATAAACCTAATTGTATTGTATTAATATGATTAAATGGTCATTCGTAGTTCCTTTCGACACAGATATATGAAGTATGGTCTTTAGGATAAATTCAAAGATAAAAACAGAAAAATGGGCTATTTTGACTTAGTCCCTCTTAACATTGAAAGATTCAACTGCTGCTAAGGAATTCAATACGATTAAGTGCAAGTAGCCAGAGAAAAGCATTTTCCTGTAAAATACAAAGCCCGGAAAATAATAAATAAGAACAGACCATGCCAATTGAGTGGAATATGGCATGATTATGTTCTAGAAGGACCTCAGAAATAAGGTAGATAACAGGAAATAGCATAACATGAAATACCGTCAAGAAAATCTTAAGGAAGAAATAGAGATATTATAGAGAAAGATATAAGAGAAAGAAGGGAATGATACGCAGAAGAAACAAAGAAAGGGAAAGGGGAGAGAAAGAAGAAATATAGATAGGATAGGGCACGGCAATGATTCATGCAACAACCCAAAGAAGCGGAAAGAGGAAAGTAAAAGAGAAATATAATGAACAAGCACCAAAAGTAAAAAGGAATATTCAAAGTCAAATAAGTAAGTAAAGAATAAGAAACATGTGAAGATGAAGGTGAAAGAGAACCAAGTTTAAGTGTAAATTTTAAGTACTCGTAATTATAAAGGATTTGTACTATGCAGATGACACGCTTAGCAGATTACGAGTAGGAATGTATAAGAATGAATTAATAGCGAAAAAGATGACGTACCAGAAGGAAAAATACAGCGATTGAGGAGCTTAGTTTCACAAGAATACAGGTCTAGTTACCCAAATTTTACAGAAAGTGTGACAAATGTTTTTCTCTGGGATGGGGAGCATTATTATCGTGATAATTATCTAGTACTGTATCTAGGAACACTGACAATATTGTCTGGGAATATGCGTGTTGTGTGATTATTAGGAAATAATATTGCGGCGTATTTAATTCGGATATGTTTCCTTTTTATGGCAAATTGTGGATATGTTTCCTTTTGATATAAACCTGGAAAGAAACTACAAGAAGAGAGAAAATGTGACGAAAACACAATGATATAACAATGATAATAATGAAAACTAAATTTCACAAAGTGGAAACTATAAAACTGATAATTTAATAATGTAAAACAAACAATGTCGTTCAAATACTGTAAATATTTTAAAGGTAGTGATTTTGTTGAAGGGTTAACAAAAACTTGTTTAAGAACACTAAATGCGAATCAAGATAAAACAAGAACATAAACAATGGTATTAGGTCAACAGAGTAGTTGGAACGTCTCCTCGTGCATCAAATATGGAGAGAAGTATCTTCTTAGTCCAAATAATTACATTATTTTCTCGGACGTCCCAGCAACGCCATCTAGCTATTATTCTTCCTGTTTGTAAACTACTGACCGATACGGATACCACTTTAGGTCGGAGATTTTAATCCAGTGTTAACTGTAATAGGCGTTCAGCAGAGAGAAAACATCGCTCTTTTTGTAAGCAGGTAATAAGCATTTTAAGGTGACTATGTCATCTTCCTTTCTTCTTCTTCTTGTCGTTCAGAGCAGTTTCTAACCGGTAGTGCGATAAACTTTTCAGATTACCCACTATTCCACTCATCGAGAAAATATACCAATTTCCCATCAGAACAATAATGCATCATGCAACAGAAGAAGACGTGTATTGACAGCAAGAAATAAACAATACTAACAGCAGTATGTCTGGATATAAGGCTGCCTAATAGGTTTTCAAAATACCCAAGGGCTCAAAATTCGCCACTTCAAATCACCCATGCATTGGTACCATTACTATCCTCTTTCAGAAATTAACACACGTGGACAGTGATTTGGACATGTGCTCTTTTGAAACAAATTTTCTGAACATCATTCTTTGATGTGTTCCCCTATAATGACAATATTACTACAGAATATAAGGGAAACGGACTTATTTCATTGTGATGCTAGTCCCTAAGCCTAGCATCCAATAACAACGGAATAAATTCATTTTTGGTTAAAATGGATTATCGTAGTAACTAATACAACTCAAATGACTGCTATGAGTACTGACAAAGAAATGGAATTGCCAAATAAAGTGGACATGTGCTTCTTCGAAAGTAAGCTCCACAATTAGAGACATATATTAATTAGAGATCCTGGAAAACGAAGTAGCTCCAAACTTCTTAGCCGTCTTGCTTTATTGTCATCAGAGTGTTAGCCAGTGTCCCAGAATCCACGACATAGTGAGCAGAGACCACTGTGTTCATGATGTGTAAGACAGATGAGCAAGAAAGTGTTATCAGAGTAGAGAGAAATAAAATATAGGAAAACTTTAAAGTGCACTTGATTATCAGAAATGTGACAATAAATATTCTCTTTTACTTATTTGAAATTTAACTTTGCACATGACAAGTTTACATTACATTTTGACTCACACAAACCTCAGACTTAATTAGAGTCAGGTATTCCTTTTATTCAGAGACATTTTGTAAAACTCAAGGCGGCTGTGGAAAACAAATCAACTTGAGATAATATGGTAGCAACATTTTAGAAATTAATTATATAATAAATTAATTAATTTAGTTACAGTGCATTTATAATAATAACGTGGCTCATTTACTACAGATCTTTATCTGATTGCGAAATTCTAGAACTCCTTACCATATCAATACCGCCTTCTTTTCTTGTTTCTAGGCTTTAGACTACCTAGTGCTAAATCAAATACTTTCTTACATTCTAGTGCTTTTATTTATAAACATAAGTTTTATAATAATTTCTGCAAGGTGCACTTATTTTTTTTTCGTTTTGAAATAAAGTTGTTTTATGCTGCGTTAATCTTGTATTTTGCATTTTAAGCTTGAAATATCAGACTTTAAACTTTCTACTTCATAATCAAACTTATTGTGCTTCATAACTCCTCAGATATGAAATATAACCAAGCTATAACAATTTATTTTCAAAATAAAGGCGAATTAGCATATTTTGTATTGGATATCAAAGTTCAAAATATTTGGGCTCAGAGTGAAACTCAGTGTCCTTCGGAAAGTCGATATATACAACTTCACTATTAGTGGGCTTATCTAAAATAAACTTGTAGTGTCTTTTTAACCTCTCATATCCCCGCATTCTCTATTTAAAATATGCATTCTCTGTCACAATTGCGTATAACTCACACTACAATACTCCTTAAAAATAATATTATGAAATACTGAGGAAGACGATGATCAAAACTAATATTTTCTTTAACTAGTGACCAACTCTTGTAAGACGCTCCCAAATATATATTTAATAAAAAACTCTTTAGTAAAATAGAGCATGAAGTTTACAGTATTAGCTAGTACGATGGGTGCCTTACAACCTTATGAAAATTGAGCTTCTTTTAAATATTCTTGTTACGTTGTAACGTTTAATATCAGCAATTTTTGCTCTTCATTTAGTTTACTTAAAACTTCTGTTCGATATTCAGTAATGCATAAACAAAAGAAGTTGGAGAGAAACTGATTTAAGATTTGTTATTAGACATCTCCATTTATCTAATCCAGTACGGTTACAACATTCTTTTATGTTATATTTCCATTCCATAGGGTCAATATGTAAGGCATGCTAGTCCATATCAGAAAACAGTTAAGGAGAAACTGTCTTTACATTTGCAATCAATGACCTAAACATACCTAGTCAATTTGAATCAGTTGAGGCTACACCCTTCTCTTTAAGGTGTTTCTCAACTAAATGCACTCAGTCGCTAGCGTAGCGCAAGCTAGAGTTTTATTTCTGGAATGAACAGTAAGAAAAGTTATGATTGTTCAATTGCTTCATGGCACAGAAGGTTAAGGTAAGAGGTTATCATATGGCGATTCGGGTTCTATATCCTGCACCGCCATCACTAGAACACTACGATGTCACTCTAATGTCTAGAAATTCTCCCCAGAGATAATCAAAAGCTTACTTACTTTTTACGTAAATAAAGCGGATGTGATAAATGGATTTATTTTACAGTGTTTAAGAATATTAGGGTGAAAACCTCGTGACATTTGGTAATTTCGTGTTAGAGTTTGTAATGGCACGGAATCAGCAAAAGTTGTAATTTTTTTTTCTAGGTGACTCCAGAAAATATGTCTGCATTCTGCGTGAAAATTGTAACTTGGCAATTGTAGTGACATGACTGAGCATAATGTAAGGTATCACGACATTATCAGCACCACGATATTGCCAAACTTCACTTTGTTTGTTATAAATAAAACTCACGAAGAATCTTCCTGGTAAATTAAATTTGTATTTGATATTTTATTATCATCGCTCTTATGGGAAAATAGTTCAAAAGACGGGCACCAATATAGTGGACTGAAGGAAATGCCACACATTTTGGTCTCGCAGCCATTGTGGAGTAATTAAAAGAAACAGAAAAGCAAAATTTTACACAAATATATTTTAATCTTTCGGGCTCATACTGACGGAAGTATATCAAGCTAAATGTATACACAACGGATATGCGGGCCCTTAAACTGTCCTCTCAAAATAGGCATCTTACCCAACACATTGGTGTAAAATGTCCACTCACTTGGGGGAAGATGCCCAATACATTATAACTAACGTAAGATATATGACAATAATAGTGAAATTATAATGTGAAACTTTATTTCTACATTATCTATAATATGACTAAAATATATGAACTAGTATGGATATATTTTCACCACTTCAGAAAATATTTGTTTCAGTGTTCACCTTAACGACGTCTGCTTGAAACAAGACTCTGAAGACAGCGAGTGCTCGGAATCAGCGCATGCGCAAGAACCTTGGCTTAGAACTGGAGAAAGTGGCTATCTACTCCGACGAAAAGAACTGGCACATATATGAGAACAAAAAGTGTAAAGATACATGACCCCACCTAAGTTTACCTAACCTCTACGCTCCCATGGTCAGTAATTTAAGATAATATACGAAAAATGAAACAAATCATTTATTAATAATAAATATGAACATATGAAAATATATTTTGAAATTATACACGACCGCAGCTAACCTTACATAATATTCACTTTTGCATGGTCACTAATTTAAGATAATGTAGATAAAAATGCAAGAAAGCAATTTTAATAATAAATATAAACATATGTTGAAAGAAGAAAAAGTGTTGTCCCAGACGGGATTATAACTAGGGGCCTTTCACTCAAGAAACCGACATCTTAACCAGTTGTCCATGAAGGCGAGCTGGGAAAGGAGGCTTTTTAACTTGGATTTACAGTGCACGTGTTACGTAAGAAGCCCGGTCACGGTATAGTGCGTGTGCGGATTCGGAGTACTCGCTGGCTTTAGGGTCTACCGGTATTCTGCTTAAAAGCGTAGATTTCTCTCCGTATGTGATAATATATCTATCATACATCAATTTAATTCAGAAATGACTTTCCGTTTTGTGTAAAGTAAAAAAAAAAAGTTTTTTAACGTATAGTATACACTCTATTAAACATGTAGCAAGTGTCCTTAGCTCAGTTAGTAGAGCATTGGTTTCGTGTTCGATATATCCTGAGTTCGACCCCCGCGGCGGTCATCTTGACAGGTTTATTCTGTGTTATCCTTAGCATAGACTAAATAGTAAGATAGACTTATCGCGCCTACTTATTTTCGTCTGCGCTAAGGAACACGTGATTGTGAAAGCTGCCACTAGATGACTCTGGCGACACTTTCAGTCCTTGGTTCTTTCCAGTAGTGGCCACCAGAGCCACCAAACGGCAGGCTTCAAAAGCACGTGCTTTTAAGCAAGCTCTATATCCTTTATCACACAGGATAATGCTGAGGGTGGTGCCTTCGAAATTAAGTCCTGACCAACTTCTTTACCATATCCTTACCCCATCTCTATTCCGATCTGAATCATAGTTTCCTAAAGACCATACAGGACATTAAAATTCCATTCAATACGCACGAAGACTACCAATTAGAAATGTTCTTGTATGACTAAATTCTATTCAAGAAGAATAGAGAAAAATAGTGTCTTACCAGAAAACATAAAAACAGTCTTACAAGTATTTGATGCAATGCATTTACGTAGCGGGTATCTATCCCCAACCTGCCGTGGAATTTAGTCCCATCTTAAATTGTTTACAGACTGATGGAAATTATTTTTAGAGTACAAAACAGAGATTTTTTTCAATTTGTTCGCTTCGTCTCCACGTGAGAGATTTCCAGACATTCACTGTAGCCCCTTAAAGAGCATATTGAATAGTTCTTTCACGTCACACAAATTTTCTAACTAGTGTCGTAGTTATGGAATTACACTACTGTAGGCATCTTTCCTCAAATGACTATAATTACTATCTGAGTCCGAAACTTTACTTGCTTGGATATACGGTAAGGTATTTTTAATTAAAACTGGTCAATCTGAATGTATGGGACATTTAAATTTCACAAAATCAAAAAAATTACAACTAAATACATCTTTCCTGATATCTCGATACGTTTTAATTTATTTTAAGTTCAATTTATAAAATTATTGTGGTAGTCTTTCAAATTATTTGTGGTTCAAATTAATAACACAAAATGTAAGATTTAACCTCGGTTATTGTTGTTCATTTAGGATGTTATTTTGAAACTCTTAATAACCTGTACAGAAGAAGTGAACATTCTATTTACAAGAGTTTTTTCGTTGTATGGCAATGGCGACGACATGGAAGTGCATACTACATAACTGTTGTTGACGTAGTTTAAAAGCACCTAGGGGAGTGGGGAGAGATGGAAATTGGAGACGCTATATTGTGAGTTGCAAAAGATGCAAGCCAGCCTAGCTACAACACTGAATAATAAGACCTGGGTATAAAGGAATGGTTCTGACATCCTTACAAAAGCTTTTGTAGCCAGTGAGATGAGGTTATAACTGAGAATAAAGCCATTCCATTTTACCTTTCATTTCCGCTGACTCATATGCGAGATGACATAACTAAACAAAAGCCTGAAGTAGTTTCAGGACTTGCACAGCCGCAGCTTGAGTAATACGCACAGTGTCAAATTTCACTAAAGACACATAATAGTAAATAACATCCGAATTTATTCATTGATAAATTTGTCTTACAATCAAAAATGGGTGTTAATTAAATTCTTGTACATTTCTTTAGAGATTGAAGATATGGAAATGAGTTGAATAGCAATTGGAAAGTCAGGTGGAAATAAAGGCAATATCATTTCCGCATTTTCACTTTTCTTTTTTGCTCATTTTTTTTTTAGGATAATGACATCCACGACTTTATTGAATGGATAAAGCCTGACACACAACATTAAAAAGTTATTTATACTTTTGAACATAAATCTGCTTTTACGATAATAAGTGAATATGTCAACTAGTTACAGAGCTCAATTACAATGAAAGACTGACTAACATGGAAATCTCTTTACTGAGGTGAAGTTACATGTTCATTTTTCATTTATAATAGAAGTAGAGATTGGTAAAAAAAAGTCTGGATTAGTGAAAATTAGCTTATTATGATATTAATTTCAATTTAAATATTCCGTTCCATTGAAGGGAAACCTTGATATATTTTTTTCTGGTCGATATAAAAGATAAGGTCTTTCGCTGTAATATAAGAGGGTTGATTCAAAATTCAACTTAAAATTTGATAACAATATCACTGTTTAGAGACTAGGTCTGTAACATTTAAAATACATGGGATATACATTATCATTTGAATTTTGAAATTTTCATTAATTCTGCGCTATTATTCAAGTTTAGCGATTCTTTCATTTAAAACCTACTATTGATTTGAGGTTCCAAGTATATTCAGGGCGTTAACAATACATACTACCATAACATTACACTTTGCGTTTATGACAGCTCCGTACGTCTACAATCCCTCACGATTAACTCTTTGTCATGGATATTGCTGAAAAGACGGTACAGTGGGGACCCTCTTTTAGAGCAGGGAAAAGATTAGATATTTTCATTTGAAGAAAGATGGGATTTATGTTAATTATTTTCATTGGAAATGCTATATATTTTATAAATCTCTATATATTCAGAACAATGTTTTATCTTTCAACATGGAAACGACACGCAATAGAATGTTGAAAATGGGAAAAAGGAGTCATCAATTTACAAGTAGAAAGAATAAACTAATGTCCGTCTGAACGAAAAAGAGAAAACGACTTGACCTCGGCGGGAATTGGACCCGCCAAGCAAGCCAACGCTCTAACGCTTACACTAGCTGGCCCACTGTGAGAGAACGCCTTGGAAAGAGTTTCTGTCTTCCCACTAGTTATTTGAGAGAAAGAAACAAAGATATATATATATATATATATATATATATATATATATATATAGTATTTTGCTCCTGAAGTTTTCTGGTAAAATGTAGTCACTGAGAAAATGTATTATGCGTTATGTTGTAACTTTTAACTGAAAGCGATTAACGTCACAGTACGGCTTCGTATTTTGATAACCTCCTCTTGACTAGTGCCAATGGTGCTTTGTGAACCGCTCTAAAAAGATAATAAATCGCACCTTCAAGTTTGGATAGTAAATTACATCCGTAAAGAATCGGAATTCCATGTAAAAGATGACATTTTCTATCCAAAGCGAGTGTTTCGTTAAAACAGTTCTTTGCAATTGAAATTCAATAATTTTCGAAGAAAACTTTTGTAATCGTAAATGAGTGAATATTTGCGCTCTTCTAATATAGTATGTAGATACCACTGCAGCGCTAGCTTTACAAAAGTGGGAAAATACCCCGGAAAATTTTGGTTACGTGATCATAACTCGGGTTTGTTCGATCTTGCCACTAATTATCAAAAAATAGATATCGTAAACACTAGACAAGAAGGACTGGGCTTCATAATAATATGAATAAATTAGATCATCGCTTTAGTTTTTGGAAGTAATTTTCCCTTACAAAGTACCCATAAGAAAACACGGAAATTTTCTGGAAGTGCATACTAAATTAACTAACGTATGTTATTAAAAGCAATTAAAACAAACTTTAGCTGCTAAACGGCAAACGTATTCAACTGAACCACGGTCAAAGTTTTCCGCAAGGGTGAATCGAAAATCAAAATATATCATGTTAGTAACTAAAGTAAGACTCTAATCAAAACGTTAGTCATGTCGTGATGTTGCGTGAAAAGTGGGCAACATTTCGTCCTGTAATAGTGGCATGTCCGTCATCTCGAAATCCGCCATATTGGGTTTGGCATTTTTTAAATGGAAAGGTGGTCGTATCACATTAACTTGGATCAGAGGAGTCTCGCAAATGGAAGGGTGAAAGATATATTCAGTAGTTTTCAGGTTATTATTAACCAAATTATCTGTAAATACCGGATGTATGAAATATGTGGAGTAAGATAATTAACTCGTACTGGTTGATAAAATTTGTGTTAGGATGCTTATTTTTACTGCATTGTGTTCCACATGGTAAAGCGGTGGTGCATACATAAATTACCAGTCTCCGTAACTTGAAAAGGTTGGAAATCTCTTATGTAAGAGATATTGAAGCAGATTGACTGAAAAATTAAAGATCAAAAAGGGTTAATTTTATACATACTGCAGTTACAAATAATTTGATTGTTAATAGCTTGGAAACCACTGAATATATCTTAAAACTAATTTCATCATTGAGTTTGTGAGACTCATTTTGTTCCTACCTTCCACCTACTTACCATTAAAAAAAACTTACCAGAATTCAATATGGCGGATTTGAAGATGGTGGACATGCAACAAATATACCATGAAATGTTGCTCATCTCTCACGAAATATCACAATATGACTAATGTTTTGATTACCATCTTAGTTTGATTAAAAATAATCTATTGTGATTTCAGAATTACTCTTGCTACCAACTATCTACTTGCAGCTCTATAGCACTGATGGCCTCTATGGTTTAGAAATGGCTTTCTTGCACGAGATATTTTATCATCACGAATACACAATAATCACATATACGAGTATTTATGTCGTTGCAATAGGAAGAATCTGGATTCTTCTAATCGAAAGCCACAGGGAAAGAACGTACTTTGTAAATTTTGGATATATTGAGATAGAAGTGCTATCTTTTAGCTGATTGGCGGACCTATCTAACGATATATCATGCATGAGGATAATGTGCATACTTCATCTGTTACAAATCAATCTTTATATGATGTGTATGAATATGTATTGCGGATTATTAAATTTTAAAACGTCCTTCTGTAAAATTGAGAAAAAAATGGGCAAATCATATTCTTTTCCTGCAGTCTTCAATTAAATTGTATATGACTCAGAAGGTTGCTGAGAATACAATTTGCATTTTTATTGTCGTATCAGATATTTCTACAAGATTATTAATACACATTATTGGGTTGGTGCAACTGAAATGACCGGTTTGACGCATGGTTGGAAATGCACCTCAGCAACACAACACAGGATGGACTAAGGTCATGTATCTAACGTCACAAACTCTGTATATGTCCAGAAAAGAGACAGCGGTAACCAGACAATCAGGTGGCAGTGACTTTTTGAACAGGATTGAATGAAAGTGCATTGAAATGCAGATAATTGAAAAATATTTTATCTCCAAATGAAACACCCAGGTCAAAAGCTCTTCATACTACGTAAGGGTGTAGGGAAGATTGGGGTCAATTGTAACAATATTTACAAAATTGGTTACAGTTAGTACACGAGATAAGATATGCTGTATAAAATTACAGAAATAGTAAAATAAGGCTTTTAGTATATTTTAAGCACCATACGGAATATATAGCAATGAAAATGATCCGAAGGCTGAGTGTGCTACATTTGGCTCCAACATCAGTGTCAATTCAACACACGTCAAGGTCAATTGTAATAAAAGGAATCAGTGCTTTAAAATTATAATTTTCATGTTTTAAAAAGGAACTGTACTGAATAATTTTAATGCTATCATTTAAATGCAAGAATATTGCACTAATAAAACAATACGAAATATGACTGCATATTATTAAAATGAAACAGAAGCAGTAAGGAAGTATTTAAGAAGCACATTTTAGAACATATTTAAGAAGACATTTAATAACATAAGCAGTTTAGCCTGACGTACAGTTATTGCACACATAAATTGAAGGTGCATCGAAGGTTATACCATTTTTTGCAGATTACGCACTGAAGCAATTTCTCTCTACTACCACTGTTGCTAAACTTATGTGAACAAACTAAACAGAAACAATCACCACTTTCATCTCAGGAAGAAGATATTTGCTTTGCTTTGATTTCCCTTCTCTATCTTACCAATGTCGAACTATTGAGAGATCTTTCGAGTTAAATGTTATTCCTCTAATTCATTCTTCTGTGGTGTATCTGCAAGAATTACATGTTTTTCCTTTCTTCCTTCTACTAGTGTTTTCCACGGATGATATGGCATTGGGAAAGGGTTGCAATGTTTCAGGAGAGAATACTGATTTAGAAGGCTTAGACAAGGAACACTGATTATGGCTAGGGTTGCATGTCCCTGGCTTAACTGAGATAGAAGCCATATTTGAAGTCAAAGTTGACCTAGATGTTGCAGATTAAGGGGAATTTGTTCTGGAACTGGTATGTATGTGCTCTTTGCAGGAACAAATCACTATCTTGATCTGTTGAAGGGTCAAACACATGTTTTTGTATATCCTAATATGATGTTTATAGGTGTCAGTGCTTGTGACAAAGTGTTTATAGGTGTCAGTGTTGGTATAAACAATACCTGAACCGTTGTAAATAGTTATTCCTATACTTGGGATGACTTTTCATCCAAGAATCTACTGCTAAGTTAACGTAGTGTTTCAATAGACCGTAGACACTAACGTTCAATGAATGTAAACCGTAAAAGCAATGTGGAAAAGAAAGGGGAAATACATATATTAATACTGTGAAGATAAAGATGGCTCTCCTGAATATCAAGTAATAGTAATACATGTTTATATCTGCTCGGTTTCAGAGACTTGGCAAAATGTTTTAGAAACATTAAAAGTTTCAGCTTTCATACAACCTGAACAATTAGCAGCACTTAAGGAACGAGCTGGATATAATTTACAAAATGGCGCATGAAATTAATACTAAGAAACAGCTTCATAGGGCAGTACATTACAAGATCATAACAAATGTAGATATTATCTGGCATATTGATGTGAAAATGCGGTTATAATTCTTTAATTAGAAATCTTGTTTTCATTGACGAAAATTAGAAATTAATTTAAGCATAATAGGGTCAGTTGTAACATGTTACAACCATTTTCTATTTATTGCGTTACATTTGATCCCATGCTGTCATTTTGACACTATGTTGCTTGATAATTTCAACGAATGTTTATATTGAAAATTTGATGTTGGTACTTCAAATAAGGAGAAAATTCACTCATCTGATTGGCATCCTAGAACGAGCTAGACGCCTTATGCGAAAGCACGTTACCATACAATCCCGCGGCAAAATCCATTAAAACGTTGTTTAAATGTAAACACTGTTGCAATCAATCCCGTGTTACAATTGACCCTAGGCCCCCCTACACTGGAATTATTAGAGTATGCTAACAAATCAGAGGACGAAGAGGTTTTCCGTTGTGGGAATTTTAAAAAGGAATCAGAGGAAAAGTGTTGTAGATATCAAGTCATATGAAGTTTGCCGATTGCACCAGAAGAATGATATTGACATTTCTGCAACGCATGCATTTCAAAATTCTTCTCTTTCAGTAGCCTGCCTTACATTTCCTCTCTTATTATTTTATAGACGAAAATAAAGAAGTTAAAAATGTACTTGTTTGTTGGATATCATATTTGATATTTTTACATTATTATTTTGTTCAATATTATTATTCAGTTTTGTTTAATATTTTCATGGTTGGAGGGAAAAGAGTGAAGTTTGACATTTTTACATTTCAAATTGTAAAATGTTTATCTACTAACTTAGAAATATACTTTAATGCTTGAAGGGATATTTAAATAAAGTTTCTTTTTTTAAATGAAATAATTATATTTCGTATTCTCGAATTATCCTTAAGCTATTATGTGTTTCATTGGTTGATATCTTTTGTTTTTCTTACTGTACATACCGTTAAAGCGACTAGGGACTATAAGTTACCCTTAGGCAAAATACGATTTTACATTGTTTGGAAGCCCACTATTGTTTTGCATTCAAATATACGATCTTTTGTATTTTTGACATTCGTCAGACATGAAATATATTTTCGTTTTAAAGTTTGAAGTGCTTCCCAATTAAGATTACAATAAGTTAGATAGAGCTATGAAATATTGTTCTTATGTAGCCCAATTTTATATAGTGCAATGTTTATATTTAATGACCAAATATGGAATTAGTTTTCTACAGTGAACAAATATCAACTTGGATTTTCATTGGGTATATATGTACAATTTTATAGTGATCCATATTAAATTCTACAATGTTGTGATGAACTAAATAATACCACAAAAACTGCGCGCATGCATAGAAAATAGTTACTACACCTCCCAAATTAGTAATGACATGGGTACTATATTGTTTGACAATATTATTAATAACATTTTATTAAGGATAATTCCTATTTTGTATATAACTTTATAAAATATTGTGCTCTTTTAAATTTATATGACTTAAAACAGCCAGCAAATCTTTGTCTTTAAAGTCATAAATTACTATGGGGCTAATTCAAAACACTTGGGATATTGTTTCCACTTACGCGAATGAAGCATGCAATGACAGATGCAGGGAAAAGCAACTTTCATATAACTTATGGCGTAAATTTTGGACGTTATGTCAAATTTCAATCTTATGGCATGAGCATCAAGCCCCACAGCATCTATTCTAACAGAACGTTCGAGTTATACGTCCACGGGTAATCCGATTCAGTCATTTCCTTGTATTTTATTAGTTTTTTTGTTTAAATCGTAAGACTGAACACTTACAATTAGTCTGGCGTATATGAAAAAAGTTCCTCTAAAATCAGATGTGGAGTTATATCAGATATAGTGGTGAGGAATTTCAAAATATCTAATACATTATGAAATATTATGGCAGTTGAGTTCAAATTTTGTGCTTCGGAATCAATATTAATATTTCATTTTTATGTCTGAAGTCTGTAACGTAACCAATATCTTCGCTAAAGGAAAGGAAAACTATTTTGTATCGTTAGTCCTTTCTGAAAAGTTATAAAACACGTTTCCAAAAGCAGACAATCTGAGGCATATCCGAAAGCTCACGAATAAATTCAAAAGTTCCAAAATCATACATAGAGAGACAATTTGCAAAACCTATATTGGAACAATAAATGGCGAAAAGGCTTACCTCAATTGCACACAATAAAACGAAGAAGAAGTTTAATTAAAGAAGCGGTTGGAGCTGAAAAGATATATTGCAGGATTTTAGTAATAAATGGACCGTAATTTATCGTCGTTCGCCCTTAAACAAGAAACAAGAGTACAAAAAATTCTTTGATATAATCTTGTAAAGTGACCTAATATTTCCAAGCAACTAATCACTGTTTATGTTCACGTAGTACATCAATTATTTGTGTAAAGTCCTTCTACCGTTGCTATCACCCTTTGTCAAACCATCGCCTTCTACTATGGTCAAATCCATATATCAACAATATCATTGTTAGGAGGTTTTGGATTTAGAACAGGTTCTGTTTTTAAAACAACAAATGAGATAGATCGAGTGTAGTCACTTAAAGAGATTAAGATATTTCACAATCGAAAAATCCTGGGAACGAATATCGATCTCAAACATTGTGACTGAGGTCTTTTCTGATTTCTGTAATCATTTCAATCCAGGGATGTATCTAAACTCAATCGTAATACTTTTCGTGTTTAACACGAACATTTGTCAAATTAAATAATGACTTCTTGCATTGAATATAATTATATTTTTAAGTTCTGATGAGCTTTATATACCAATTAACATAACAATGCAAGAACATTTATGTTGACATTGTTGTACACTGTTATTCCAATAAAATATCACAGATTTTAATCCGTAAATATAAACTAATTATGGCATTACTATAGTAGTGACGCACCAATTTTAAATGCACTAAAACCAAACCAAAATCACTTAAAACACACACATTACGTGTTCATGCGAGGCTAGCGGTTTACGCAATTGTTTTCTTGAATTTTCGTAGATTATCTTAAATTAGTAACAATACGAACGTGGAGGTTAGGTAAGGTTAGGTGCGGTCATGTATCTTTACAAAATATATGTTTATATGTTCACATCTATTATTAATAATTCCTTCTTTGCATTTTTCATAAATTATATTAAATTACTGATGATATGAACGTGGAGGTTAGGTAAGGTTAGGTGCGGTAATGTATCTTTACAAAATATATTCTGACACATATTCACATTCTTACCTTCAGCACACAGGCCTGTTCACTCTTCCAATTTCCATTAGAAAGTTGTGTACAATTGTTTCGGAGCCTTTTACTTTCCTTATATAAATACTCCGCTACATAACCTTAAAAATGTACTTCCCCATGACATTTCTATACCATTCAATAACTCTAACGCAAGAAATGTCATAACCATAACAAAGACGCGCCATTTCAAGACTGCCTTACCGCCTTCCACATGACAACAAATGTAACTCTATGCAAAATAGTTCCTTCCGCTACAACATGCAGTGCGTCCTAAAACATCTTTAAAATACACTACAACAATATAATTATTCACTTATAATGTTATCCACATTACTATTTTGCTCCCTATAACTCACAAACATCGCACAATTATATCAATTCATCCTAAAAATTGGTGCGTCACTACTATAGTTAACCCCTAATTATTCACATGCTTATGGATCTTCATCCTGAATTTATTCTACAATCAATATGTTCCATGAATTCAAATTCCTTGAAAGTTACTTTGAAGCTTCTTCAACTATATTCATATAACACGAAAACACAAACTTCTATGATTAAATTGGTCATACTATCAACATTGAATATTTTAATTAAGATCTCTGAATTTCAACTTTAATGTTTTGCTTTAAAACTTGTCATTTCATTTCTATTAAAAATCCACTCTCACCTCCCAAGAAAGAATGAATTTTACAAAACAGTAAGTGTTCCTTTAGAAAATCACATTCCATTCACCTTCACTTCACTTTCCCCTTTGATGAACTGAAAGCTGAATATAAACTAAGTTTGAGTTTATCATGAAATGTTCAAACTTTTGTACCTGACTGTACACACCATAATCGTTTTGTTAGCAGTTTATCATTGATGCACGGATACGAACTTGTTTCTCAATTTTCTGAAACCATTTTGTGCTGTGTAGTTGATCTCAATCATATTTATATCAATGTTTCAACTTTCTTGAGATTATAAAAATGTTGCATTTTAATATTCTTCTCGCGGACATTTCTGTTTTGCTGTGCCATTTATAATATTATTATTATATTATATTATATTATATTATATTATATTATATTATATTATATTATATTTATTAATATTATATTTATTACATATTTTTGCATATTTTTGTACTTATTTTACAAGTAAAATGGATAGGAGATATATATTTTAACATTATCAAAATCCAATGCAGAAATAGGAAATCCTCATTTGAAGTATTTACAGACATTAGTGAACATATTTCAATTGGGATTTATATGGTAGGGAAAAAGATGTCTGAAAGAGTCAATAAGAGCCTAAGTCGTAGAACTTTCTCCAACGACACAGCAAAGTGGAATTCAAGAGAAGTTTAAACAGTATACCTTAAACACAATGGACGATAATTGATTCCATATGAGCATCTCATTCGCAAAATCCTTTATATCCACTCAGGCAGTTTTTCATGAAATAAGTAAGGGGGGAAAAATTGCAAGTTTCTTACCTAGGAATAAATCTTGAAGATGTAAATGGTAAACAACCATGTTTTCAACTTGAGCGTAGCCTATTATTACAGCCTAAGTTTTAAAAAACCCATAATTCGTTTTTTTTTAAATTTTGCAAACGTAACAGGGATTTCCGTTCTTGGCCATTCATGTACTAATGCAGTAAGACTTATGTTGCTTAATGGTTTTCCAAATCGGTGACCGAAGATCATAAACATACTGAAAGTTCTCTTGAAAGCAACAATAAGCAGTGTAATAATGTCGTCGCCAATATTTAATCCACATACAGTTACAAGAAGCATATATTGAGCACTATTAACATGCCCATATTTATTTGTATCCCATAATCAAGAACTATAAACAAAGGTTGACAACTACCTATATTAACTAATACATCATAATCAAGTCCAAGCTTTATGTAAAAATACTCAATTCCTAATTTCCTAACCTGTCAGTTTCACTCCCCCCTTAAATTAGAAGATAATTCCTAATTTCCTAATCTAACTTGTTAATATAGAGATGATTAAATTACATGTTTACAAACAAACAAATTAGTATTATCTTAACTAACCTGTTTACTCCTCATGAAATCAAATCTCAAATCACATAACCTAACACAACATTAATTAATCTTATCTAATCTTGATAATCTTTGGTAATACACTAAAGATAATAAAGAAACAAAGAAAATATGTCTCTTGACGAAACTACCGAGACATACTTGTTCGGAAAGTAAAATTGTTGCATAATTGTTTAAATTATAGTATACAATTTTTGTCATTAAATATGTAACTTAATCGTATTATGTATAACGGTAAAGTCTAAGTACCCAATTTACTCGAGTATATCTCCTATATTTCATGCCTTACTGCGGACGATTATATGCATTCTGTTCTTGATTGGTGCTAATGCACCAGTGCCCACTATATTTATGTTCTTGTTCCTTCATCTCAACCGATGGCTTTTTCTTATCAACTACATTCCACAACTGATCTTAATGAATTCGAGCATTAATGGAAACCTCGAATATCCTATTACCTACATGTTTCACAACCAATGCTTGCACAAATTTAGGTTGCTATATGGTAAATTTGTAATCCATACTTTGATAGAAATCTCCGGAAAAACCACTCGTTGACTATTCTTATTCTGTGCCGATTACTGCGTCATCTCTGCTACTACATTAAACCGTGTGCGAAGTGTGAACGAAAATACTAACTCTGCTGGTGATGATCTGTTCAATTAGAGGGTTTTTAGCGAATTGTATATCTGTCTGAAGTACCTTAAAAACCTGCTTCCAGTTCTGATTATGGTTAAATTGAAGATGGCGCTTTAGCAGAACCTTGAACACTGCTTTTTGCCAATCCATTGCTTTGGGGAAGGTATAGAGAAGTATTCACTAGTCAAATTCCACATTGCTTACAACATTTCCAGCTTGTAAATGGAGTGCCGTTATCTTCTACCATCGTACTGAAATAACCAACTAACCGCAAACATGTCATTTAATTTTTGTGTGGACCCTTTTGCTGTTGTTCCACGGACCATGCTTACTTGCAGCCACTTAAAATAATTATCCATCATGCTAAGAAATTTCTTAAGCGGCCAAATCAAAGTAGTCAATATGTACTCGAGGAAAGAGCTAATTCATATTTAGCCAAGACGAAAAATAACTATGATTTTTACCTTTCTGATACTGGTCACATTGTTTAAGACAACTCTTTACTTCATATATTATGGGATTCCACCAATGTAAATACCGGGGTGTCGCTTTAATTCTTTGTTAATCTAAATGATGCTTATGATGTATCTGTAATATATGAGAGCAGACATTTGACGGAATTATCATTCTGCGTCCCCAAAGGAGGTAGTTATTTTGAATGGACTCAGCTCTTCGTTTAAAATAAGCTTTATACGAGCTCGTATATAAAATAGGCTTGAAGTATATTTCATTCTGACAATTTTTAGCTAATGTAGGAGGCTAAACATTTTTAATTCAGTCCAGTATTTTATTATTTGATATAATACAGTATCTTGTTGTAATTCACTCATAATTTCCTTCACACATTGCGATGCACAATTTATGTTTAAAACATAATCTTGTGGTTCCACTTGATCCTCTGTGCTTTCAATTGATGGTAGTCGCGATAAACAATATGCGACCTCAACATTTTTATTATATACCATTTTGTATTCGCAGGCAGACCGAAATAAGGACCATCGCACAATACGTGGATGTACTGATGAAGATATAGCTTTATTTTTGCCAAAAATGAGTCTTCCTGGAAGAGAATCAGTGATACAAGTATTTGTGAAACTTTCGTACCCCGTATACGAAAGCAAAAGTTTATTTTTCAAAATGAGGATAAAGCCCCTCATTTGTTGAAAGTAACACTGACGCACAAGTCACAGTTTTTAAAACTACATTCTCCCCTTTGTTGCCTAACTGCACACCTATTGCATAAGAGATTATATCCATGATTAAGCTAACCTCCTCTTGTGGGTTAAAATATGTATCTTGTCACATTGTACTACTAATTCCTTGATTTTGTTAAACTGGTCCTGGTGTTTTTCGGTCCAATCCCAGCGGGTACTCTTCTTCAATAATTCACGCAACAAATACATATGCATGCTTAGCTTTGGTATGTGCTTGTGGAAATACGTTGCCATTCCCAAAATTACGTCACTTTTATCACGTTCTCTGTTCTCGGACATTTCACCACTGGTTCTTGATGTCTGGATAAAGGTACGTGATTTTCCACTGAGATTTTGTGACCAAGATATTCCACTTCTTGTAAAAATATTGACATTTACTTAGCTTTACTTTGATGTTTACTGATCTGAATTTATTCAATACATTGCAAGAATTCTCGAAATCGCTTACCACTTGTTATCATGTCGTATAAATACGTCCGAGCTAAATTAAATTCAGCTAATGTAGAATCCATATAATTTTGAAAAAATAAAAGTAGAACATGACAAACCAAATGGAGCTGTAAACTTTGAAACAAACTTCAATGTCTGTTGATAACTAAAATTTACTTGTCCTCCTCGTCTAAGGGAAGTTGTTGATAGGCCTGGTTCAGGTCCAAAACTACGATCGTGTCGGCCCCTTGAATTTAGGTTAAAATATCTTCTAATATTGGCAACGAATAGTACATGTCCTTTAAGCATTTATTGACTGTCATCTTGTAATCAGCGCAAATACATATTTATTCACCTTGCCTTCTTCGCACTACTACAATAAAAGTGGCCCATTCTGAAAATGTTACTGGTGCTACTATCCCTTGCGTTTGAATTTGTTCCAACCATGTTTTAACCTTATCCCTCAAACTTAATGGTATTTTATAGACTTTTTTAAAGATAAGGCATGCATCTTGATCCAACCTAGATCATCGGAATCAAGGTAAGTGCCAAGCTTATAATTCTAAATATTTTCTGTTCAAAAAATGAATCATTGGGGATGCTGCTGTTTTGCTCGACAAAGGAAAAATATACGCAGGTGGAATGTAAACCCCAATGATACAACGGTTGCATATCCAGACAGTCAAGATACCTGAGATGGGAGAGTGAAATCTGTGACTGCATCCAATCGAAGATCGCAGTTGAATCAAAGTATACACGGTGTAAGTACCATATTAATTAATTCTACTGTCAATGAAATGAGTCGGAATATATGCAATCAAGATACGGTGGAAAATTTAAGTTTAGAGTCTGACGAAATATCAAAAAGAGATCTCGGTACGGAGAAAAATGTAATATTTGTCAAGATATTGGCCTTTCAACTGCAGTCTCTTTGCATAACTACAAGGAAAATAGTTATCCAATTGTATACAGATGTTGGAACTCAAATAAACTTTTCAATAAACACAGTAACCAATGCAGAGGTTAAAGACGATAAGAAAACGATCAGAGAATGAAAGGAAGAAGGAGGAAGTGACAGTAAACAAAGCAGAATTAGGAAATATACAGAAGGCGGAGAATCCAGTAAGGTGTGAGATAAGAAAAAGGACTGTTCCGGATAACAAGCTATACGAGAGCATAGATAAAAGACTACTGATTGACAAAGTGTTTGATTTAGACTATCATTATTACTGAACTATTCAGATTTTGAAAGAAAGAAAGATAAACTCTTCGGATTAGTTCAGTCAAAAAAAGTAGCCCAAATCAGAAATGAATTTGATCAGATAATTGAGGATAATAATGCTTAAGAAGGAGAGGAAGCAGAATGGGAAAAACAGAATATGTTACAAGTGACATACAATGAGCTATTAAAGATTTGAATGACTGTATGAGATTATTCTATTTATTGTATTGTGTTCTTTTTAATCTATGGACACATTTATCGACTATACTTCAGAGGCAGATCGTTGAATAGAATAGACTATGATATTTGACTATGCATGCGTCAGTGGTGTAGTAGGGTGCAATTTGGATAGATTAGGCACATAATCAGAGTAATCAATTTTATTATTTTTGGGGGTGAAGAAGGTATGTAAGGGTTTTCAGAGAAGCACGGTGAGTTGATGAATAGTAAAAAGCATTGATCTTGGAATAACACTTGCTATTCGGAATTTAGTTTAAAATCTGTGTATTTTTTTATTGTTGCTAACGGTAGAACTTATTGTTTGAGCAAGAATCTATATAGAGGTTTTAAATAATGATAAATATATAGGAATGGTACAGATGAAATTGCGTACGTTTTACTATTAATACATACCAAAGGGTTCTGGTAAAATATCATGATATATTAATTCCATGTAAAACTTACTTTTAACATGTACAACATATAACTATTCTCGTATAAGTGTAGAATTACCGAAAAACACGTGTTCATATGATCCTATGGTTAACGTAGCGGTTAACTATCCTATAAATTAATTTCAGAAAGTGGGAAATATTTTCCAAAGCGTGATTACGTAGTATCACCGATATAATTATAAAGCAACATTCAGTAATAACACAATAGGCAGAAATATTTCCAGGTTATTAATAATTTAAGGTACGTTTTGATTAATACGATTAAGGACCCATAATCAGAAATTTTCGAAGAGAATATATATCATACATACAGCAAGAAGCTACTGGAAACTGAAGAAATGTAGATATAAACTTAGCGTCACATCATCACAGATTACGTAATAAATATATCAAGGAAAATTGACGCAGGACGCATCGCCATTGAAATAACAATCTAAATAATGCATCTGAGGAAAGTGTATAATTGACGAGTAGATTTTCCTCAAAACATTTATTTATTTGCACTTATCGCTGCACAATAGATAAGCTTATGAGTGCCCGTGTCAGATATACTCTTTATTCATACATTACGCTACTTTTTAGGTTTAATTTCAATTTTCCTTTGCGATATGTTTTTCGTTATTATTCATCTACCTGTAACGTAATTTGTAAAGATTCACCTTGTAATTTTGGTCACCTTTATGTCAACGATCATTCAGTAGCTCATAATCGTTCAACCTTTATCTTCTTTGGATGTCAGTAATGGCCTTCCTACTTTTTCTACATATTTAGAACCATTCTGTATAAATTACATATTAACTTTTCGCCTTTAAGTATTTATACTTACAAGTGGAGGACGAAGAACAGATTGCAAGTCACGTTTACATGTTACATGATCAATTGATCATTAAGCAAGCGGTTATGTGATGAGAATATTTCAAGTGTTGACAATAAATAACCTTCAACTAACGGTCAGCTCAATATTGGATTTAAACATGCAAGAGAAAAAGTGACATTAAAACTGCTCTAATTACATCAGTGGGGTTGAGTTGTCCCATCAGATAAATGGCGATCCTGCTGTGAGTGGGACATGTATATATATGGATGATTTATATTTCTAGGATATATATGCAATGATACAAAATACCTCCACCACAAATTGGAATGACACATATCCACTGGAATACTAATCAAAACGTTTTAATACAGATGGCTTTTCAAACAGCCTTTGCAAGTAAAATATTGAAATTTGTAAACGTAAAACTTTAGTTCCAAATTAATACTGAAGCTAACTAAAGCAGAGTTTTTTCCCCCTGTTCTGTTGAAATTGATCCAAATTTTCATCCCATTTAACAATGCTTTAATTTGTTGTATAAAATTCATGTTCTTTTTTTACTTACGAATGGTTGTCTGTTATCCATAATATTGCATATGTTTTGCATATGTACTTCGCATGATCAGGGAAAGAGAGTAATTCCAATATAACAAAATATTTAGTGGAAATTAAAAATATATAAAAAATGCTTTCATTTTCCTGTAAAAGAGCAAACTTTATATATTTGTCGTATTTATTTAAACTTTTCACAGAGTTTACGAAAGTAATTGTAGCGGAATTTGATATTTTTAAAACATGCTGTTGTTTGGTAAGGGAAATAGAAATTTCATGAAACTGGCTTATTTTTATCCTATTTATTCAAAGAAACAAATTCCAATTATTTAATTATAACGAGGCTGTCCTATTTGTAGAAAAACAATAATTGAAAATCAAGAGCAGATTAACTATTTTATAAAATGAGGAAAAGCGTTATAGTTTTATATATACTTATGCTTTGAAATTGAATAGTATAGTTCATTAAGTTCTAGAATAGATGTGGAATAGTATATTAAGTTCTAATAATAATGATGATAGTAATTTGTCATACCCAGTAGTAAAAAAACATAAACTACATGGAAAGTAAGCCATGTAACTCGTAATAATTTTGAAAAGGGAGGAAGATACGCATTACTTACTTATAGTATTTTGATAAAGGAAACTTCTACGAGACTTTCGTCGGTACCCGATGAATGAGGTGGTTTCAGAGCGGGTATACACGTAATTCGAAAAAGAAACAATTTATAATATTTCTAATTATCAGTTTTCCTTCTGAAATTATATCTATGTCTTCCTTTCTTTCTAATCAAATGCAAATTTTAAAATAAAAAACTCTCTCTTTTCTCCAGGCTACATCTTCCTAAAGAAATATTCTAGGATTTTAGTTTACGAAGATGAATTTTAGTTCATTTCATTTATGTTTCAACCCACAAAGTTGTACTATGAATTCGGGAACATTCTATGACAAATTCCATAAACTATGAGAGGAGCTATTCTGGAGCCATGGTCGGTCAGTTGCAGAGTACACACTTCTGGTCTGTGGGGTCGCCTATTCGATCCCGGCTCATGCCACGTAGGCTTCGGAGTGAACAGAAACCGTGCGCGTGGGTTTTCTTAGATTTCTCTCGTTTTCTTCCAATTTCTTCATTCCAGCAATTTCCCCATCATCCATTCGGTATGATTCTAAATTGCCTAAAGACCTTCAGTAAAATTCATTTGAATGAGAGCTATTTAATATAGTCACATCAATAGTGGATACGCAGTTTCGTATGTCCTTCTTTCAGCATACACATAGGTAAACTTTATTCTTCCATTGAGTATCAATTGCTTTTAAGCAATTTGTGAAGATAACATATAATTTGATGCAAGTATAAATACTCAAAGTAGGTAATTTTACAAAACAACAATTTCTGTAGTGAACAATAAATGGATTTTTTGCGTGTTCCTTTCCATATGGATTTTAAAAATAAACATATTTTTAATACAAATTGTAAACTTATCATGTGAATTGGGTTCCTACGTTCTCTTCTAAAATTTCGCCAATCCAAATGAACCAATCAAATAGTTCGTTAAAGTTCTAAGTGGATCACTTTGGTTTCGGTTTACGTCATAAGACCCTATCATCACATAAGGACTAAAAGGTAAATGTCAAGCTTACATGCTATTCTAAACAAAAATGATTAAAAATACTGTACTATTTCTAATATACATATAAATTTAAGTCATTTATTTTTTCTCAATCTGATTTAAATCCTGATTGAAATCACTTTGATTTAAATCAATAAACCTTGATTGATTGTATAATTATGTTTGTGCGTGACGCTCCACATATAAAGAGTACTATACACTGTAGAATATTTGGTAAAAATTAATTGCTTTTATGTGGCGCGTTACAGTCCAATGCTGAACATAAACTATTCCAAACGTTTGTTCTAATCACAATAAATGCTGCGTAAATCATGAACGAGCTTCAAAAACTAACATTAATAATATATTTTTCGATTCTGATTGTCATATATCTTCGAGTTCAAAAAATGAGAATTGTATATTTGATATGCTAGCAAAGATATTGGGGATCACGTTTTCTATTAAATAACATGCATATATTAAAACTATTTTATATTATGTAATGTTAAAGTATGAACTCTTTGAAAGTATGAAGCCATCAAAACTTTCTAATGTATCATTTAATAAGGGAATGTGTGAAATTTTATTTTCATAAAAAGCAATACCGGGTTGTTGGCACAGCACTACAATACAGTAATAGAAAGGAAATCTGAACCTGACATGCCGACATAACCATGCAATTGAGTTTTAATTCTAATGCTTGCAAGGAAGCAATAAATAAAGAAAAAAAGGTGTGTATATATATTAATTTTTTTGCATTTCTACACTTTTATTCATATAATTCACAATTAAAATGAAGTAAAGTCGTATTTTTCTTACTTTTTTTTAAATGATCCAACAATAAAAGCTCACTATGCTTTTGCACTTTTCAAAAGGAATCTTTATTAAACCCACAACATTTGCCCAGGGCTTCAGCTTGTATTTTTGCTAGGGGAGCAAGTCCGATTTTGGCGCCCCTTCGAAGGAGCCAAAGTGTACAACGGCCCCTCCTTATATTCATTTGGCAACCCCAGTCCGGCCCTTGCGATAGTGCACAATTTGCTCCCTCTACGTACGGCCCTAGATACATTCCAAGAGCCGATTGCACTAATCTACAAAAAAGTCCACTACATTTGACTTTTTAGTACTAGGCTTGGCATATTCGTACAATAGCTCTAATATGGATTTAAAAATAAACTATTGGAACACAAGAATTTTGGGCACGCATATTTTATAGTATCTAGAATCTGTAATGGAGTCCTTTAGTTTATTTCTATCCCAATAAACAAGAATAAAGCAATACTTACAAGGGAAATAATCTAATAATTCAGGTTGTCAATGCGTAAAGCTGTGTTTTCCACCTATATGCTAATTATTTTTCTATACTTCCTTAAACAGAAATAATACTTAATACATTTGTTTTTGATATGATGTATTTGTAATTTTTTTGCACCCATACTTTTAGGGAGTTTGGAAGAAATGTATGTCAGGGTGTAAGTGAGGATTGTAATAATGTGGGAGTGTGACGGAAACTTTAACATTTCGAAATATATATATTTTTTTATTTACGTATTCTTTCCCCGGGAAGGAGTTCTGCAATGCCTCCTCTATCATACGACGTGCTCAAGTCCCTTTTTTTAATTTGTCAGAGACGTCATAACGTAACCAAAATCGAGAAGTGCATTCTAAATGTCAGTGCGTGACGCGTTCAATAGTTTAATAATAGTAATAGTAATAAACCAGAGAGGAGGAGGAGAATAACTAGAAAAGTTTTAGATCACATAGCTATTACGTACAATATTAAAAATCAGAAAATTTATTAACTTTACACTATGGTATTAACTTTACATTTTTCAGTCCTAGTTGGTTGTTTGCAAATGCTAATCGAATTCGCAAAACTAGAGCTCGATGACTCTACTATTTTCTAACTCGGTGGCCTTTGGCGACGGAAAAAGAAACTTCTTGCAAATCAGTTTTCTTTGAGCAAGGAAAAAAGTTATAATTGTTTATAAGAGGCTTACCGTTAATTTAAATTAATTGAAAATTATAATGTCTTAATTTAAGTAAGAGAAAATACATATGGTTTATTGGGCTGTAAACGTATCTTTAAAAGGAGCATAATTCGGATTCATTAATGGCATTGCAATTCCCGTAAAGTATTTAATGATCTGATCTCGAGGAAAAAGCAAGGAAGCCACGCAAACGAAGAATTGACTTTGCAATATAAGAAAGTGCGAAAGAAAGGATTAGAAACAGCTAAAGTTCAAGAAGAAAATACGTATAAAGAGGTTAATAGCAAGGAGAAAATAAAGTACAATAGGAAATATATACATTAGAATATTACCACTTTAATTAAATGATTATACTTCACAAATATCGTCTCTGGTGTCATCTAAAAGCCTTGAACTGCAGGAAAACATTAAGGATAGTTTATATTAGAGAAATACTTTCGCCGAGCGAACAGCTTAAAATCTTACAAGAGGAGAATGTTCAATGGAGAACTAGATTCCACTCCTAAAAAACGGAAACTGGATATATTCATTACAGCAAAACAAGCCATAGAAGGAGTGGAAGTCGTGACCATCAACAGCAACCAACATCATATACTCTAGCGTAAAAGTAGACTCGCAGACAGGAAGTGACCACGTGACTACGAGAAAGTCGTTGCGACATTCAGAAATCAATGAAAGTAACAAATGATACCGATGAGGGAAAAGAAAGAGCCATCGTGTATGCCAGAATCAGATACCAGAACTTCTTAAGAGGTGGTTCACGTATACAAAAACTACCCATACCCTTAATATTTGATAACAACGAAGACGGCTAATAGTGGTTATTAGAAATAGTTCGCCATAATGTAGTGATCGAATAGCGCGAATTTTAGAACAGAACACGAACTTTTATATTTTAGTAAATGAACTTCTAAGTTTGTGAATATGAAGAGGTATCAATATTAGATATTAATTTAAGGATATATTATAGTTTAAGACCTATAATAACCACTAATCAATTGTTTTTTGTTTTTCTATTTTTGTTTTTTACAAGAGCAAAAATAGTCTAAGTAGTTTTTGAGATCAAGGAACAAGCCTTCCGAACTCTAGAATTTTGGTTGAAATACACTACATTTCTTATGTAAACGTAGTGAATTCAAGCAAAAATTATGAAATTTGGAAGGATTTTTCTTGCTCTCCTCTTAATATTACAATTTTGACCACTAAAGTTTTGAAAAACAAAATCTGCGATTACAGAATACATGTTTTATGTAAGTACACGTACCACACATTACGCACACTTTCAAAACACTTTTAAAGGAGTATTCAGTGAAATCACGAATGGCAGTCTACAATGACTTATCAGTTCTAAAGGTGCATTCACCAACTGTATATTTTTAATTAACAATCAGTAAGAAAATTATATACACAATAGTAAGCAAGCCAGTAAGCAGCTACACAATAAACTCAAACACCATCAACTGAAGTCAATGTACATGATGCCAGATCACATAACAGAGAGAAGGAAAGCATCACAGAAAAGTGTTCTATGTAAAATGGACATTTGCAGTCCTTCATACTTCAGCTTCTTTTGATCTCAATTTTCAAATCATTGATATAAAATTTGATGTTCATGTATATAAAGGATAGAAGAACAGAATAAAGCGTTTTATTCAGAAAGAGTACTTTCTTGGAAATGCCCTTCTTAAAACCCAGCCCTTCATTTGCAATTTTTTTAATGCAATCAGCAAACACGTTAAATAATAAGAAAATGCCATATTCGAAATTTGGCTTGGAGATTAGTATTGAACATTTTGAAGATTTGAATAATGTTCTATATAAAGTTCCAACGCAAAAGTCGCGAAATAAATGCAAAGGTAACTTTTGATAACAACTGCAGTAATATCAGATGTTTGTGTAGTCATTATACTATGTTCCGACCAACTATTCAAAGTAGCTTAATCTTATGTATATATATATATATATATATATATATATATATATATATATATATAAAAGCTAGGTAACTATCTGCTATGCTGTGATGTTAACTAAATGCAATCTTAGTAATCGCAGCAGATTTAAATTCATTTGTAGTCCTGACCGATGTAACAAATTCCTTATATTCAAATTATCTATTATCAGCATAAGTTCGGGGGAGTATCTATGCTCCATCCAGCTACTTAATCTTCTAAACATGTCAGAAATTGCATTTCCAAGATAGGTTTAATAAACTAATTCACTATATAACGAACTTCAGCAAGAAGGTATATAATTATATACAATAATGTTTTCGATAGAACAACATCCTCTAGTCGAAACACTATTCAAGATCAGTCTCCTTAAACTTTCTTCATAATTAACTATCAAATACTCATATTATTGAATCTTCCTAAAATTATTATTAATCCAAAAACGGACCACAAATATAGAACAATTGCGTTAACTAAAATCCATATGTTACTAAAGATATTATTTATATGGGAACCGAGATGAAAGAAAAACAAATCATAACAAGTTTACCGACAGTAACTTTCATGTGAACAATTCATCTTGGTAATAAACATTTCACCACATATCACTCACCTCCCCTATAGATAACAAACATAACCTTTATTGGTTTAGTAGAGCGTGAATGTCTAGTATTAAGAACCAAACCTTTAGACTGGCAGAATAAGTCATTTTTGGAATTCCAATAAAATATAATCTATTACATATGGAATAGTTTTCTTGAAACAGTTCGTAAATAAAGATTCATCTTAAAACAAAAGATTGAAAGAAAATTATTTAAGTTATTTAACAGTCTAAGTGCGCCTCACATTAAGAAAGAAACGAACACAACAACATCGAACTTGTTTTCAGTAAAGTGTATTAGATTAATTACCATTTTATAAAAATAGGCTCCACTTTGGATACACTCTCAATCTCAAAATAAAAATTATTTATTAACCAGTTCATTGATAATGGCTGTTTTCATATTATAAAGCGTTGACCAAATCCAAAGCCTATTTCCATTGTCCAGTATCTAAAACTGATTGTAAATTCACTCGTTTATTATCTAAATAAGGGGAAAGCAATTTATGTCCTAAGCTTTAATTATCTAACTATTCGTCTATATTCACATGAGTTGTTTTTCGAATCTTCGCTTTGTTTGACATTATTTAAAGGTGGTTTCATGTACAGATAAGCATCTCTTTTTTGTGCTTTCTTACTCACGTGTTGAGGTTTAACTGCTACGTATTGACTTTTTTTTGTAGAGACAGAGAGATATCTTGCAAATCTGACGAATTTTCTAATATATTTTAGTTAGTCATAACAGCCTTTTCTGAACTAGACATTGCATCTGTTTGTGTATACATTGAAGTTAGAGTTTTCACTTCCTGAAAGTTTGCTTGTATACACTTAGTAAATAATTAGCTAATGTATCCGCGGATAGCATTTCTTTAATATCAGATATAGAGTTATGCAATTATCTACCAGATATAGAGTTAATATCATATAAAGGGTTATGCAATTATACAACTATCGTCGTCATTTGTTCTAATTTTTCATACTGAACGTTATCAATGGAGGAAAGGTTAGCGACATCTCCTTACACATTTTTAGGAATCTCACGTTCAAAAGAAAGTGTTCCAAGTAGGGGTTATTATTTGTAAGCCGCTTCGTCCTTACAAGGTATATGGTAAATCTATCCATGTTATAAAGACAATGAAGGTGCAAATTTTGGTACTCCATGAAATGTTAAGTTCAACAGAACCGACAGTATCCAATACGTCGTTATTTCATGATGTTACTACTGCATTGCTAGGTTGTAATTTTTCACATGCACCTAATTGCTTCAGTTGATTAAAGAACATGATGTTTTCATTGTAACCTGAGTTTAAAAATAAACTAACCGGTTTATCATCACAATACACCACAATTTTGAGGATACAACTGATTCACGAACACCGTTCATAGTATCAAAGTGCATGAGTCTTGCAATGTACTGAGTATCTTCAGTTATTTGTTCTAACGTTTCAGTCTCAGATAATTCGTGAACTTGCTTAGGTTTAGTAAATCTACATACTGACGATTGATGTCCTTTGCGTCGAGAAGAAAAACAAACCAACTCTTTTGCAAAACAATTTTTAAAATCCAGATGAGATTTCCCACACTGAAAACAAGAGAGTTGTTGCGGTCCTTTTACGTTCTTCAAAGGAGGTTTACTGTACGACTTGGAAACTGCAAAAACATTAGATGTATTATGCTTCATGGAAGGAAGTGAAGTCTCTGTCCACTTGTTCCTCAATTGTAATCAGTTCCAAGGGTTTTTCCAGTGTAAGTTTCGCATCTAATAAGAGTCTTCTATGAGTTCTATCTCGGAAAATGCCTATAACAATCTGGTCTCGAATCATATCATCCAGCACAGGACCAAATTCACATTTCATAGCCTGGCGTCTTAAGTGTAGAACACATTCTTGGTTCGTCTGCGTTGAAATTTGTTTAAAAGAATGGAACCGAAATCTTTCCACTATAACATTTCATTTACATTGAAAGTGTCAAGTTAGAACTTTCCTGATTTCTTCGAATGTTTGTTCTATAACTTCTTTCGGTTGAAATAAATATCTTAGCTGAGCGTATACGTCGTGCGACAAATTTGCTAAAATTAAGCTAACTTTCCTTTCTGTCTTAATATTCTACGCAGTACAATAATTCCCAAATTGTGAGGTGAGATGTATACATTAATGTCCATCATTCCTGGCACATTTCTTTCCATCTGAATATTGGATGCTATGTTGACCAAACAGAATTTGGGCTTATCTTCAACACCAGAATGCGCCAATTTATATCTGCTAAGTTGTGGAGTCAACTAAATGCTATTGTAGTTATTCCCAGTAGATATAAGAAATCATCTCTAGTCGTGACTTTTGTAACAAATTCCTTATATTCAATCTATTCTCTGCATAAGTTCGGGGGAGTATCTATACTCCATCTTAAATAAGCACTGTAGTGGAAATAACTAAACATGTAAGAAATTGCATTTCCAAGATAGGTTTAATAAACTAATTTACTATATAACAAATTTCAGCAAGAAGGTATATAATTATACAGTAGTGTTTCGATAAAACAACATCCTCTAGTCGAAACATTATTCAAGATCAGTCTCCTTAGACTTTCTTCATAATTAACTATCAAATACTCATATTATTGAATCTTGTTAAAATTATTATTCAATCCAACGCGGACCACAAGTATAGAACCATTGCGCTAACTAAAATCCATATGTTACTAAGGACATTATTTATATGGCAACCGGGAGGAAACAAAAACATCTTTCCTCCCTCCCCTTCCCCCGCTTTTCCTTCATCTTTAGCTTATGTTTTCTTTGAGCTACTTCGTCAATTGTGAGTTTTCAACGAGTTTTCGTGACATGAATATCTACGTAGTGTTCAATCCTCTTCTGAAATTGGAACACAAACTGAGAGTACTTACCATAAAAATAGCAATGAGAACAGATTCAAAGGAAATAAATCTAATAATAAGAATAAACGTAAGAATAAATCTAATAATCTTATAATAACGATAACCGCAACAGGAAGAGTTGGAACGATAGGAATTCTAATAACAATAATAGCAACGACAAAAATAATGGAAATAATCAGAAACATAATTCCAATTCAAAAGTTGGATCAGGTGATAGGGGTGGCCATCAGCCTAACTATAGAGTTCGTAATTCTCAAGGTTCTAATATCAAAACTATGATAATAACAAAGTGCTCGTGAGACCAAGTTTTCCTCTAACTTGTGTCCACTGTCAATGTTCATCTTCAACAGGAACTGATTCTCAGGTGTTGAATTGAATCAGCGTAGTACGATTCATGCCGCTGATATTTCACACAATAGCTACAGTGACCTTGGACGCCAAAGTGAAAATATCGTCGTCTTCTGGTAGATAGGTAGTTACTAGAAACTTTCTTTATATTTTTCCTCTTTCTGTTAGAAAGCGACGAATGCTACTGGCGGAAGTTAGTGCTATAGGTTCTACTGTAGTGTCCGGGTTCATTATTTGGTTTAAGTGCGCTTTTGTGATCTTGCAGTTTTATGCTTAAATAGTTTCACGCGATGTCTATGTGTCGTGTGTTTTTTTTTTTTATTGATTTCCAATTTTACGTTCTTCGCTCTTATAAGTGTTTAAGGATAAACTTCAGTTTATCACCTACAGTTTGATGACTGTTTATTGGAGGTTCACGCTACTCAAACACCTTTCTGTGCTTCTAAGGGTGAATTGTTCTCATGGTTCTATCGTCTGGTGGATCGGGGAATCTTACCTCCCCCTCCCGCTTTTCCTTCATCTTTAGCTTACGTTTTCTTTGAGCTACTTCGTCAATTCTCAAGTTTCATTAAGTTTTCGTGACATGAATATTTACATATTAAAAATCGCGTGCTTACTTTCTGGTTTTCTCCAGTAATAATTTTGTCTTTAACTGTAAGCTTTCTGCTGTTACCAGTGTGGTACCGTGAGTTATTTTACTCGCCAATGTGTGGGTAGTAGGTGATGACCAGGACTGGTAAGCTGGACCAAGCTTGCTACACGTTTTGGTGCTGTCCCGTTGTATGAATGACTTCAGGGCCTGTGAGCACCCTCTGCGGAATTCATCACAGATGGTCCAACCTGCGCGATCTGAATTTCTGGAACAAATGCCTGTCAATGCGTTGATTCACAGCATCATCCCCAAAGGCTCGATGCATTCGGCGACTTAATTCGACTGACGACATGCCCCACCTTAAAGACATAAGAGACAACCTCGAATGAGTTGATTCGACACCTGTATTTTTCTTCTCCACTACTCGAGCTGTGACTGCTGTGAGTGCACAAAAGACCTGTATTGGGCACTCTGAAGTATGTATGTACTTCTGTATCAGCGATGACGTCTTCCCATGCGACGTAACAACAGCAAGGCCTTATGTATGTTACCTTGTAATTGCTTCTTGCACTCTTTTAGAAGACTTGTTCCTATTTTATGTGTTTTGAAGTAGCATTGAATAACAGAGTAAGGACCATAAAGAATGGCAACTATGTTGGCATTATTGAAAAGGGATATTGAAACAATAGTCTCGACCTGAGTTTATGATTTTAATTGACATCATTTGTTGAACTTTATATTTTCTTTTAATGAGAAATGTGAGATAGAGGACTAGTAGGTATTAGAGATAGAGTCAGAGACTGTTATAAACATCAAAGCATTTACTATTTATTTGCTTCATTTTTACCTACAGAGACAAAGCGCAGATTTTTGTATGAAGCAAAGAGCTGGAATAACATACGTATATTATCTTTTTGTTATCCAGTATTCCTTTTCATTTTACTTTTAGTCTACAGTAATAGAAAATTTGGAAAGTGTAGTAAAACACAATGGGCATTGCACCAACCGTTGTATGTTTGCTTCATCAAATAAGTTTCATTAACATAAAACCGCAAACACAAACACACTTGTTCTGGCTTTCATTTTGTGCTTTGTAAGGCAATACGCGCTTGTGGTCGTTTCTGATTATGAAGAGCGGTTAGATAAATAAAATTCAACTATGTGTATAAACATAGTTATGTGACAAAGACAACATTTTGCTCTTGTTCGGTACGCCTAAATCAACAATCCCGTTTCAGGTTGATTAATTCATACATGCTATAAATAGAAATCCATGAATGATTTATCAGAGTAAACAATCACATGCAATACAATCAAGCTATATACATGAATATTAAAGTTTGTTTCTCTGTTACTTATACAGATTTAGAGTAAAGCCGAGCAAAGTAGCAAACGTTTTCAGCACGTCATAACCTTGGAACAGAAAGCGATAATTAAATGTTTAATACACCGATGGAAACCTTAAAATCTCTTCAACATTCAACTGGCAAATCAAAGTAAAATATTGAAATTTGTGGACAACAGTTTAAATTTCTTACATGTATGTGAAATTCCAATGCGCTCGCCACTATGCAATATTTTGTATTTTTTTATTGCCTGTTGTATTACCTTTCTTAATTTTACGTAATATATATGACGTTTGTGTACTGTTTACAATACAATTTTGTGGTATTATAACAAAGATAATAACGTACTTACCACATATAATTTATTTTAGTTTTCGGATATACTTAAGGAATTACGAATCTTTGCTTTCCCATCATACAGTTGTCGTCATTAACCTCTCTTCCAACTATAAATTTTTTTATTATGCGTGTGCTCGGAAGCAACGAAATTTCACTTTATCCGTCCATCCCTCATACATGCATTAGCTGCTGGGATAGGCTGTAGAGGTGTTCCGGATCGACGCAGTTGTCAGGGTTGCCAACCTATTTTAAAATACAATCTTTCATATAGTTCCAATGCAGTTGCACGTATTCGCCCTAAAGTTGGCGTGAGGATTATTAAAACCCATAGAAACAAAATACGATACCAGTTTTCAATGTTACAAACCTATTTTACTGAATACATTTCTCCCCGCACTAACGTGTGAGCATAGAAACTATTTTACAGTAAACTACATAGAGAATTCTAGGATACATATAAAAGTGGAACGGGCAAGATTCCGTCTCGACTATTGTGACAAAATTTTATTCAGAGCTCAAAATTTTCTCAACTGTTATGAATGGTACCCTTCTAAACTGTTAGCGGTAATCAAAGAAAGAAATATCGTTACGAACACATAAAATAATGCTTACAATCTTATCCCACCTAGTAGGGTAATACGATAATAATGCTGCTCGAAAATATGATTTATAAGAACCTATGGTAAAGTGGGGATTTCCTGATAGTTTAAGAATTTCAACACTTCTAAGCTTGGAACTCTGTAGATTGCACAATAGTTAGATATTAATATAAACATTAGTAGAGGTGGAGACTTCGTAGTGTTTTAAATCTCTGCGCTGTTTTATGAGTTTGTGTGTTGCTTTGTGAAATACTAGAATCATACTTGTAAGGTACGGTCTGTAGAAAACATGTCCAAAATGATTTAATTGTTAACATTTAATGAACAAGTGGTAATGGTTTAGCTCGAAGTGGCGCCTTAAAACAATCTGGTACCCGGGGCGAGTGAACTTGATTGAGGCCTGTTTGCGAACACTGCTACTCTTGATCGGAATATTTTATTTTCCAATATTCTGTGATTCCGTTATTTTATTTTCCGAACCCCAGTGAAAATTGGAGGCCCCACGGAGCCTCACTTGCCAAGACAGATATATTCTCGCTCACTCGCCGAAACCTATACATGAGAATGTTTCTTCGGACTCTGACCCATTACATTCAGGTGCACAAGTAAGAGTCCAGAGACGGCATAGCTATTACGTTACAGACTACCAACGATGTGCTCCATTAATATGTTAAACTTTACAGGCGTTATTTACTTGTGTCGGCGACCAACAGGGGCCCTTGGGTAGGTGGAGCCCGGGTCGTGAGCACCAGTAGTGCCCTTACGCCACCCCTGGCAATTACACGCTATCAAAGGATAAAGTCATGTGTGTGTGTGTGTGTACAAGTAGCTTTATTAATTCTGGTCAGTTGTGCAAACTCCAGGAATTAATTCACTTCTACTATTAGGAATTTAGGTACACTTCCTATACGTTTATATGTACACTTTCTTCAATAAAAATATGCATGACACTACTCCTGTAAATTACATACATGTCTCGCTTTATATTCTATACCAAACATGGTTTTAACTTCATCCTAAAGGCTGTAAAAGACGCTTGTAGCAAAAGAAAATATCTTCAGCTTTGATGCGGTAAAACTGACATGAGTCTTTCCACATAATCGCTGCCAGAGCATTTGACGTTCCCTAATATACTGTCCGGGAAATTAAAATGAATACAAAGGAAAATTATAAATTTTGAGAGAAGTCAAACTATCCCCGATCAAGAAAGAACTGATCAGATATTATTTAAGTTAGATTCTTTGTGATCTGGACTAATTTTGAAAGTTCTGGAATTTACAACTTTCATTGTGAAATTCTGCAGGAGTTATCAACATCACAGCGTAATGTGAAGGACTCAAAAATTGATTGTGTAATTATTTCATATTCAAGTGTAATTGAATTGATATTGAGGTGAATTTGTGTGAAAAGTGTTAATTCTTTTCCAAAGTTTAATTGGTAATATTGGGGTGATATTAACAATTTGTCCAAAGGGATTACATTTGGCCCCATCGTAACATATAATCATACACACACACACGCCTATATCAATCATTGGGGAAAAAAGACGACTTTAAGTATAGAACATTATGATTTGTGGATTGACGTGCTATTACGACATACCTAAGTCAGATACTTAAATAAAAGTAAAACTTAAGATATATCCAATACCATACATACTTGATAGATTGAAAGTTGGAACTTACATGAATTTATTATACTGATTCTGTCCCACAATAATTTTGATGTCAATGCGCTATGTCCTTTCTCATTAGCTCTTTCCTGTATGGAGCTCGGCTGGTAGTCAGAGCAACGCTCAGCTTGGAGTTGACTGGAATCGAACTGCGGATTCTGAGTAGCGTAACAGTTAAATTAATTGGAACCAGGAACATCAAACATGGATAATCAAACATGGCTCTTGGTAGTAAAAATATTTCTTTTTATATCAGAAGCGTGGGAAAAACATCGACAAATGCGTTTGTGGCTGTACGTTGACTTTCATTGTCAAAGTAATAGTTTGAGTTGATTCGATTCGAGTACTTCTACATTTAACTTACTTATTTGATCTTCGTCCCTATAAGTAGCGAGCAGAGCCAGCAATGCTGTAAAACATCTTTCACATTTTATTGCGTTTAAGATCATTTTATTTGTAAACAATCTGCCAGATGATATTTTCACATCCAACGTCAGTTCACCATAAAGTGTCACTGTGCACATAATACCAATCGTCAAATGTTTAAATCTGTTTTCATTTGGTGTCAGATATACCTCAACAACGTGTCAGCATTCCACATGTCGTGAGGAATCAAAACACTTTACACTTTGAACACCCTTATTTACCAAAGTATTCAAATCTACAGGGTAAATAACACTTTAAATGAAAAAGAGATACTAAGCTTTTTGACAACGCTCAGACATCGCATCCCTCGTTTGTTTCTAGAAGATACAAAATGTGCATAGTGTGTCGAGAATTCCGTAGATGACCATGTATAACTACTACGAACCATTTATCTGTTAGAAAACTTTAAACATCATATATACAATATAGACGTAATTACATTTGATTTATCTTACTAATATTTATAAGGACATAAACTGTTATAGTCATGGGTATTACCATTGCTAAAATTTATCTTCGTCTATCCCGGGCTGAGCCTTAAATAAAATTTAAATTCAGGAAGTAATTCTACATTAAAAAGAAATTGTGTTTTATTGTCTCACACTTGTAGCAATGTTTAGTTAAGGCATATAGATTACTTCTGGCGATTATGAATTTTGAAAAAGAAGAAGAATTTTGATTGATGCTTCATATATCACTTCTGGACCAAGGGGGATGATTTCCCTAAGCCGAAGATGTACGATCTTAGAAATCCGAAACGGAAACCGTTTAAATTCTGCGCTTCAAATAAATTAATTATAATAAAACTAAAGAAAAGAGAAGAAAAGAATAGAAAGATAAAATTGAATTAAACATAACATGAACGAGAATATTTAGGAGGCAGGAAGATATGTGATATAATTGTCCGTATACAATTGGGGTATCACAATCAAAGGCAACCTTTGAGAAGTTTTACTCCGCATGATATTCACAACCCCGTTCTACGAGAGCAAATTGAAAGAGTTGAATAAATTCGCCAGGTAAGACGTCAAACGTTCACTTTATATATATTTGCATTCTAGTTGTTTCCTTACAATATAATCTAAATATAATTATTTTAACAAATAAATTACTACAGTAAGCAAACACCTATCATGGTTTCGGATTTGCATCACGCCATTGGTTTTGGCCTAAAAACGAAAGATACATAGACGAAGAGGATGATAGAGGGCATCCAATTATGTAATGGTAAACAGCTGAGAGCTACATACCAGATGCCGTACAATCAAATCTTGAATGAGAAAGTTAAATATAGTGTGTATATACGCGTTGACGGTTAAAACACATATATTTAGTTTAGCGGAAGGTTAGTACAACGGCTTTTGTCTATTGGTAAACACAATTAGTTGGATTTTACCCATGATCTTTATGATTCTTTGTATCTATACATCTACTACTTTCCATGGAGCTCCTCTTCTCTGGTCTTCAGGTGGACTTTGTATTTACACCAGAGACTGCCGCAAAAATTAGCAACTATATCTGGAGACGAGAGAAGAGGATTTCTCTTGAAACGTAGTAGAAACGAAAATAGATATATAAGTGTAAAGACAGGAGACAAAGTAAAACTAAGGATGTATATCAACATACCTTTTGGTGCCATTAATTTTTATAGTTCCTTAGTTTCAATCTCATTATGAAATGAGCACTCGTGAGGTCCAGTGTTTTAATTTAAACGAACAACAGATTAAAAGGAATTAAATTTATTCTAATAAGAAGTGAAATATGGGAATGATATAATTGAAATGAGTTGTGATGTTCATATTCATTTTGAGTAATAGAGTCTTGCACCTTTTTGGAGACACGTTTTTACAGATATGTTATCTGGGGTCCTCTGTTGGTAGAAATTCGGGATATTCTTTATTGGTATTATTAGAAAATATATTATAGAAATTCCAAACTGAAATAAGTATAAAAATATCAAACAATAGGTTTCAACAATATTTACAGATATTCGTTCAAACCTTTAATTCTAACTAATATTTGGCGGTAATTAGAGGCCAAAGGAACTGTGATCTTAATGTAACAAATAAAAGGTAACGTCAATATCAAAGAGTTCACCATATACTAGCTTTTCTTTGTATTCTGAAATAGAATACTGGTATCAGTATACACGGAGAAACGGCATGATAAGTATACCTTCTGTTTCAACTCGTGTTTCATTTCATTGATGAATCTTAATCTCCAGCATAGAGCAATTTTCCGAAATAGTTAGTTAGCTGATTTCATTGAGAGTAGCTTTCGTACCAAAACTCCATTCACTTTATAGTGACGGCAGTTTCTAACCACAAACAGGAAATACAAAACATGACATTGTCTTCATTGCCATTACACGGCCAGGAGAATGAAGTAAAAACTTGAAAGAGAAGTTATCTCTATGTGTGTTAGTCTTACTTAGCCATTCTCTCTCTCTCTCTCTCTCTCTCTCGCTCGCTCTCTTCCTCTGTTTACCGGCTGTATTGTTCCGTGGAATTAATTTCATCTGACTGCTCTCACATACATTTGGAAGCCAGAGAAACGTCGTCGTAGATAATGTTTAATTCATTCTTTTTTATAGAAGTCAATACATGGTATGACAAATTTCTATGTGAGCGTATTGCTGTCACCATAATGAATTGCTGCATATATAGCATAGATAAATGAGCATGATAGTACAAATACTTACAAGAAGATTACTTGAAAGAGTAAAATGTACTACTATGGTGTCATGGTGATATTGACAAAATAATAATATTCATTGTCAAATTATGGATTTGCCTTTTTCCCATTAGGTCTTCCGAGCCTCACGGATGATTCTGGGTAACGGATGCAGCCATTCCTGCCACACTCCTTCAATTGGTCTGCCAGAATCTCCATAACCTCTTCCGGAAAATTAGATTCAAATACATCTAATGGTATACTATTTTTTACTCTGACACTTCAAAGTAGCAAAATGAAATGTAAACATCAAAGTGACCTGACTAAGCGACAAGAAAGGACGAAGGCTTTCAAAGATGACTACGATCAGTACATTATGTTCTGGTTTTAAATGGTTTGAGAGGAAACCTTGAGCTACCGCAACCCACTTCTCCTGAACGATGTTGAATGATGTTTTGAAGCGATGGTTGGTGGATGGTAATATATGTTTCCCAGGGAAAAGGCCTACCAAATTAACATTTAGCATTTGTGGTTTAGAATCACAGCCTTCCGTGAAAACACGTCACCCAAACACTAAAGATCCGATCATGGAAAGTAAGTACCTGCGATTACTAGAATCTGTAATTCAGAGTTCTAAGCTGTAACGAACCAGAGAGACCTATATTCTACCTTTCAATATACTCAATATAATATTCTATCACCGTGCGTGTGATCACCGAATGCTATTTCAATGTTGAAAGACAATTTTTATTAGTAATACACATGAAGACATACGGAAAAGAAGTTATGAAAAGAGGATGAGTAGCATACGCCCGCCTGTCTGAAGTCGTGCAATATGCCAAGGATGGATAAGTTCTCTTGTCCGCCGGACTGAAGTCGTATAAGAGTAAGGTAAACGACCGACCGCCTGTCTGAAGTCGTGTGACCGTTGTTGGGATGAGTTGAAGGCTACCTTATGCCTGTCTGAAGGCACTCAAAAACCTGGAACAGTAGTATACGCCCATCTGTATGAAGGCGTGTAATATACGAAGGAAAGTTGAGGACCTCTTCCCGACTGTCTGAAGGCGTGAAGAAGCAAGGAAAGCAACCGCCCGGCTGACTAAAGTCGTTCGGCTGTTCTTAGGATGGTTTTATAGCTTCTGCCCGCCTGTCTGAAGGTGTGCCGCGACTAGAGATAGGTTGTGCACCACTGACCGCCTGTCTGAAGTTGTTTAGCAGCAATTGTAACTGCCGACCTCTCTGAAGACGTGCAATCACAGGACAAGGTAAATGGGAACTCCGGCCCACCTCCCTGAAGGCGTTCTGGAGTTGGAGAATAAGGTAACAAGAGAGAAAATTAATAAAGATGAACAACGCATAAAGTTGATAAAGAAAGGCAATAACGCAAGCCTAATAAAGAATATTCAAAGAAGTGTTAAAATAATAAGATTATATTAGTGGCCTACTGTCCAACGAAGGAAGCACCAAGTAGAGAACTTGGTCTTGTTTGCCCCCCAGGCCAGGAGGAACTGATTTCGAATCGTCCTGGACCTGCTTATATACCTCTGGTTGAGTGACGCCACAACGTTACGTGACATACTTTAATCTTTACTTACATACACATACACACATAATAAATTTTAAAGTTCAATTCTTGCTTTCCAGATTAAGTAGTTTTACCTAGGCACACATTTTGTTCATTCTTAAAATAAACGCAGATTTACAATTTTCCGAGTCAATCGCGATAATTTAATATATTATGTCTTTTAATCTTATTTGATTGAAAATTCTTATTGTTGTACAAAATAAACGCGAAAATTATATTTCTTGAATCCATAGCGTATAAATGAATAACCGGAAGGGTGATTCGATATAATACAGTTCAGGGGAGACGTAAATACTTAATTTACATGGAGCAGACATAAAAGACGTTGCAAAGTAATGTTTGAAAATCTATGTTTATACAATGGTCAACTCGCGAATTAATTTGCGGGTATATATATTGAGTTTAGTACCACTTATACGAGTGTAGTTTGCGTACATGGAAAGAAATTAAACAGACTTTAGTAGCAGAAAATTATTGTGTGTTTCTTTGCAAAAAATATTTTAGTAAACTGAATCGAAATTAGAATTACTCTTAAGCTAAAGTTGTTAACGTTCAATTTCTACAATGAATTCATCTGTTTGAACGAAATTGTTCTTTAATAAACGAATTTGTATTAGAGGTATGAAGGGAACGATTTTATCCTTGTTCACTATCGCCTTTTTTGTATGAGCTCGACAGACTTGTATGGTCTAATATTGGCATAAATATGAAGGATGACGTCCTTGGCAAGAGCACTTCAGAAGAAAAGGCGAGGTAGCATCCTGTTCCTTATTTTAATTTTCATTCCGGCACTCCAAGGGCCTTCGTAGGGAACAAAAAGGCATGGGACTGATGTCACATTACGAAGGCATGACTAACTTACGTTGAATAGTGTGAACGTACCAGAGAAGGAATTACAGGGCTTTGATTTGGGGCAAGGGCCCTTAACATCCAAATTGGGGATCATAAACCACAGCCTATTGTCCCTATTGAAAGTTCTGAACCAAAGTCCTCGCTGTTTTGTTAGTTGTCTTTCAAGGTACATTCGTGAAGTGCCTGACATACAGTATTTTAATATTTAAAAAAAAATGCAAAGTTCTGCTGGACTCAATGTGTATTGTACTAATTTTAGCGGTATAAAGCACTAATTTGCATAGTTATGAGTCCTTATAAATCAGTGAGTCTATCGTAAAGAGTGTTACATTCAAACATAAATAAACATCAGTAATGGAGAACTATTTTAAATTATGACACCACTGTTATAAAAAACTTATCTAGATTAATTTTTACTTCAAATTATACCGTACATATAGAGAGTAATGCTATCATCGGTCTTCACGTACTTATCCTTCTCCATAATCAGTTCAAGTGCCATGATATTCAAAAACATGATCAAATAGACTTGGAAGAAAGCTTAATTCCTCGTTAACTGTGCTTTCTTTGATATTGCAGACAATTTCTCTAGAAAACTGAAGATTCGAGTTGCTCAATTCCCAACTGCAGAAATAAATCATTCATCCAATGTGTTTATTGCCGTGTGTATTTGGAGACTCCATAAGCCAAAGGGTACAAGTGACTTTGGCGAGTAAAAAACGTTCGGGGTAACCTTTTATATATAATCCAAAATATAGCTTATACAAAATTGTAATATTTTGTACGTACATGGACACATTAGGGTCCAAGGTTTCATTGCTCAAAATATGAGACTTTTGTGTTACATATATTTCAAGTTATAGGGTAGACCGGGGCTATTTGAGTATAGTAAGAGAAAAGTCAAATTTCCAAAAACCGACGTACTTTAGAGTTGAAATAATTATGTCATAATCTACGTACATTATTATTGTACAACATATTAACGAATAAAGAACCTGTTAAATCATGGAAATTCTGAAAACGAATTTAAAATAAAAATGGTAGAATTCGAGACTAGTAATAATCATGGTGCTATTTGGGTTGCTCAGGGGGCTATTTGGGTCTTTCGCTGTATCAAGATTGTTTACATTAATCACATTAGCGTTCATGTATATTCTTAAATTATACCCTTTTCTATATAATTTGTACAAACATACAATTAATAAACATTTCCCCTCAACCCTGTTTGTTTCGAAAACTCGAGCCAGCGAACAAACAGCTCTTCATTAACGTAATTATTATCTGTTAAGGAACCATGACAAGCCGGTGGTAGATTGTTTACGAATTGTTCTCTCATACGCTGACCTTTAAAAATAACAAATGGTGGGATGTATTGTCCATTTGCGTTGACAGAGACTATCACAATGACATTCTCGCCTCTTTCGACGCAAGTGAGAGCAAGCATCTCTTTTTTTCCCTTCTTGGCAATGACCTTGTTTGGGTTGTTGTTAAGAGGAATCCCTGTTTCATTAACGTTGTATATACGCTGTTGTTTTGTGTTGACACTAATTGTCGAAGTAACAGATTTCAACAGTTAAAAAATCACTCAAAGCTTTCTTATTAATTTCCTCAGCATGAGCTCTTGAAAGTCCCTCAGGATGTCTTTCCACGAAACTTGAAAACAAATCTTCACCAGCTAATCCTTTGTGTTTCCAAGGATGCGGAATTGGATTTATTATTACATATAGATGCACGGCTTTACGAATCGTTTCAGGGGTGCAGTCTAGTATTTTTCCCGCGAGAATTATAATTCGCAACACAAACATTTCCTTCTGTTCTTCTGTCAATACTGTGGGGTGTCCTATGGTTTTCGGTTTTGCACTTTGAACTATTTCATCATTATCACCCAAGGTTAGTCTCAACCTTTCGAGCTGAACTTTCCTTTGCAAAGTTTCAAAAGTTACATTGCAGAGCTGTGAAGCTCCACGTAAACTCAAATCACCTTTTGTTACACTTCATATCTTCATTATTTCACTTGTTGTATTTATGTTTTGATTTGTATATCCGTACGATCTAAAAAGAAAAGGAAACGTTTTGTTTTACGTACATGCATCATATAGGCTAAACCATAAATACCATACAAAACTAAAATTCATAAATTAAATATATTCACATAAGTTTACACCTGACTAAAATAGCCCCCACTAACTCAAGTAGCCCCATTTTTTCGACTCAAATAACCGCGTTTCGCACATGCTTATTTAGGAACGTACTACTTTAACACGAGACAGAGGAGAGCACCAAAAATGGCGTTCATAACATGCCGTCGTTCTGTTTTAGAAGTGCGATATATTTTTTTTTACAAATACATGCATTTACACAAGTTCAGCACCTTATATCTTACAGGCACTATTTTATATTAAAGCAAAATATGAAGTATTGCAACTCACCTTGCTCAGAATAGTCGCACATTCACAGGAACTGATAAGAAAGCAGCAGATCAACGGCACACAGACCCTTTCCTTTGCCAACGAACTCACAACTGAAGGCAGGTTCAGCGTACTGGTGCGCGTATTAAATGCGCTGTGACATTTTTTCTTAAGTTTGACCAAAATAGTCCCTTGACTCAAATAGCCCCGGTCTACCCTATGTATATAAAAGCTTACCTTGAAGTTTTTATATTCGCGTATGTCACTTGTACTTCTTGACTTTTGTACTCTTCATTTATGCTTAAAAACATGGTTCATCAACACTTATAAAGATGTATAAGTATCGCTATTGGTATCTCAAAGTACTACCATAAACACTGTGTACAGCAGAACAGTCTGTGTTGTTAAATAATTTATCAATATCCGTCAGGTGTTTCGCGATTAGACCTTAAGCTAGTAACATGTGTTACGCATCCCATTTTGATATTGCAAGGAAATAAAAAGGTGAAAAGTTTATAATTGGAAGGAAAATTAAATCTAGATAACTTTTTGTAACAGTGGTGTTAAAATTCAAATTACATTGGTATGCAACCATTTTACATCTCTAAATGTATGATACTGTTTTTACTTCTCATGATGAGTGAACACGGAAAGCAACATTATTTTTTTAATCTTAGCTCCCGTTTTTTATAAAATAGCCAACTTTCAAAGTACTTCTAATACATCTGAAGTGTACATTACAGCATTACTTAATCAGCTGGCGCCCTCTAGCAGCCAGATTGTGAAGCCAAAAAAGGCTCGCCTTCCGAACCAGACAAGTATGCAGAAGTTAGTTTATTTGAGTGCCATATTTACATAAAATTAACGAAATTACGCCTGAAGTTATACTAACTGTATTTTTAAAAAATATTTGTTTCTGTGGAGTCAGAACCCCATGGAATCGTCCTAAATACATCCATGTTCAGATCGGACATTCACTATCTTACGTTTGGAAAAGAAATGACGAAATCCATTTAAACCGATATTGCACTGATCGAATGAAATGATCGACTAATTACAACAGTCAAACAGTACTCCAATTACATCATTACCTCAACTAAAAATTTACGAGTTAGAACGAGGATGAAAAAATTGAATTTTGTAGAAGTAAAGAAAATTATGAACGTTTTAATTTGTTATCCTTTGTCTACATTCTCTTAACATAACTAGTAGATCAGCTGTATATTCAGTTGCACAAAACCATTTTATGGTTTGGCTTCAAATACTTGCTTCTCCTGCGACAGTCCCGTACCTCCTTAAATCTTTCACTGTTTTCCGTATGCAACATGACGGACCTCACTAAAAAGAGACAGCGACGAACATTTCTGATTTCAATTTGTTTTCGAAGTAAGGGAAGGACGTCTCCTTTATTCCTCCATGAATGGCGTAATTTAGACGTCAATGTTGACATTGCCGTGTATTGAATCGAGCGCAAGCTGTTCTGCAGTTAGGACGTTTGTGTGAAGCGTGTGAAGTGACGACAGCGGTATTCAAACTGTAATATATCTCAGTGTAAATTAAGTAGTTTTGCCAGTGCTCCATAGTGATAATGTACCAATTCCCACTCGTCCTGATAAACTGGAAACTGTGTCCTGTGATTCTGATGTGCTGGTTTCAAATATACATGATGAAGATTTATGTTGTGCACAGAGGCTTTACAGTCACCAGAGTGAACTAAATGATCTATCTACAGAGAGACCCTGACCTACTTAAAATTGAGACCGAACTATTGGATTCACGTCTCAAAGAAAAACATCTGCTTGCTCACAACATTACTTTACTTACCCTGGCACAGACACAGGGAAAGAATATTATTGCCTTACATTTCTACCAACGCAAACCTTGTTTATTGCTGTGATGTAAGTGGTTTAATCTCTGCTATTGGTGTGCAATACACTTCTTCAGATTAGAGATTGTTTATAGGCAGTTCCTTACGGAGTCTAAAAGCTGTCCTTTTGCACAACTGGAACGACACTCATCGCCTACTCGGTTGTTTTAAAAGAAACATGACAACTTGAAAGCGTTGTTTGCAAAACTCAAGTACAACGAACATATGTGGACAGCCTGTAGAGACTTGAAAGTATTGGGTATGTATGCTACTTGGTACTAGGAAAGAAAAATGTTTTGCGAGCTCCCCTCCTTCCTACGGAAAATGTCTTTCTACCACCCTTGCACATCAAGCAAGGATTGATGAAGCAGTTCGTGACATCCCTTTCGGATTATGTTGATTCTTTTCAGTAGGTAAGTTCTAAGTTTCTATAAAGCCAAATTCAAGGCAGAAGTCTTGAAGGACCACAGATTGGGACTCTCATGGAAGATACTGCTTTCATTGGACACATGACTGAAGATGAAAGGTCAGCTTGGATTGGTTTCATAAATGTGACTAAGAACTTTCTTGGTAACGTGAAAGTAAGGAACTGTGAAGAGTGTGACCGAGATGTTGCAGGCATTTAGGAAGTTCGGATGTAAAATGAGTGTTCAATTAACCTCTTGACAGTCATTACTTAGCTCAGATAATCTCGGGAGAATGAGTGAGGAACACGGAGAGTAGTTCCACCAAGACATTAAATTATGGAACGGAGGTACTAAGGCCACTGGAATGAGGCCATGATATCAGATTACCGTTGGTGTTTGGTGAGAGATTCTTACGTAACTCACAATAGACGTGCAACATGCCGCAGAGTTTAAGCTATTTAACCTACTTTAAAACCTCAAACATTAATTCAACACATATTTTGAAGCAATTTCATGTACATTGGTTTCTTTCATCACTTACAAGGACGTATTTGTGCATTTAGGTGACCTGTATTATACTCACTATGTATTGTACATATATAATATATTACAGTAACACTGAACTGTTTTGATTTTATTACTTAAAAACCAGAGCTAATATCGAAAACGTAATAACAGATCTGGTTTCAGTGATCTCAAATTAATAAAGATCAGCTATTTTCATCAAAGAAGCAAGAAAAGAGTGTAAAAATGCATACCAGTGTTATTTCTTCATTAGTGATATTTATTTATGTATGAATGTAACACTCGTTACGATGAAATCCCTGATTTATGAAGACTCATAACTACGCAAATTACCGCTATGGGTCGCTAAAATTAGTACAATACACGCGGAGCACAGCAGAACTTTGCATTTTGTTCAATACTAAAACAATATCTTGCAAGCACTTCGCAAATGTACCTTGTTAGAGGAACGAATTTATTTAATTAGTTAATTATTGTGTTTTACGTACTAATATATATATATATGTTAATCGAATACACTGAATACAAATTGTATTTAAGAATAAATTATCTAAATAGAATTAATAATAATGACCATTATTAACGCTCCCTGACAAATAGTCCTGGGAAATGATGTTAACAAGTTTTTAACAAATCATATAATGACACCCACAATACACGCGTTAATCACTTTCAGTAATTAATCCGGAGACGCAGGGTCCGATTAATTTCCAAGTCTATTGGCTGTTGAAGCTGATATCACTTTATATCGATTGTTTGCCGACTGAGGCATCAAATTGACCATCAATTATAAGGTGGGAACGAGTAATGAATGATTTTCAATTAGGCAGTACTTGCAATGAATCTTGTACAGACATCTACACCATCATATTAATACGTATCTCGTATTCATTTAAAGAAAATTCAAAGAATCATTCAACAGCAAGTATGTTGAGCATTTTGTGAAACGAAGCCCACTTGTGGAAGTTTTGCTGTCCTTCCGGCAACAGTTTGATGACAAACTCAATTTGGCAACACTTTCTATTACAACATGTACAAAGTTGCCTAAAGGCCTTATTTAAAATTCAAATTCGAAAAGAAATATCATAGATCCCATCTTTTCTCAAGCTTAAATTTATCATCTTTTCTTCAATGAAAATCTGCTTTGAAAGAGTGGTCAATCTTTCCACTTTTATAAGCTGAGATATCCCGGAAATAATCTCTTCCGAATTTAGTGTCTTTAGGAATTAATCGAACAAGGCCAGTGGCAGGTGGTACTACCTTACTGAACAGATAAAAGTTGACCAAACGTGAAAAAGAAAAAGCTAATGGAATTAATTGCGAGGAGTAAATGACAAGCCACAGCGCAGATGCGGCAAACTGTGATGAACAGTTTCGTTCGTCAATTGCAGCAATAGATTAAGCGAAACGGTAGTCACATACATGAACTAGAGTGGTTTAGATGTTCTAGATTGCTGAAATTGGATTTTAAAGGTATATGAAATGCAAAATCTAAATGCGATGTTTACATATTTTTTGTGAACACATGTTTCAGATTGTGAATCTTAAGTTAAAGAACTACTTCTCTCTCTCTCTCTCTCTCTCTCTCTCTCTCTCTCTCTCTCTCTCT